>VXBB01003375.1:108014-147662 GCA_013399915.1 Illadopsis cleaveri | reverse complement strand
CTGCCGCCGCCGTCCTGGCTGGGGCTCTGGGACGCTTCTGATGGCTTCAGCCCCGATCAGGAATGGGTCTGTCTCATCTACTCCTAGCATAGACATTTCTGTGCGTAAACTTCCTCTGTGCACGTTAGAGAGCTTGCCTTAACTTTAAATATACTAAATGAAAGCAGCTTTTTTTTTTTTTCAAAAGCAGGGCTTTACCACAATTAGATTTTCCCCTTGAGTAAATAGTGCAGCATTCAAACGTGTGAACTTCATCACATGTGTTCTGTACTTGCGTTGCTCTCATTTCCATGTCCGTCTGCGTCACGAACGTGAACTGCTGAAAGTCAGTCTGTTGATCTGCATACAAGAGATTCTTCCACAGACAGGAGGTTTTGGGAGCTGGGAGATACCCGAACTTCCGAACCACAGAACCTCCTCTCAGTCTTCTAGCTTAGTCCTAAAGACCTCTCTCTGGATCTCTTGAAATCTCGCAGTGTGGCTTGGAGCATGGAAAAAATAGTCCAGAACGAATGGGAATTCTGGCTTCGGTGCTGTGAAGTCCAATGAAGACCCCCATCTCTCAGCTGTGTTTTAAAAGAATTGTTTCAGCTGATACCTCTGGTTTTGGATGTTTTCTGTTAAAAACAGTTCAGTTTCTCATCTGGAAGATGAGGTTAAGTGTATGTCAAATACACTTTTATGAAAATACACTATTCCTGTCTCATAATTCTGTCAGCAGGTCAAAAAAGTGATTCCTCCTTCATAAAATTTCATCGAGGATTTTCTTTGGAATGTTATGTAAGGGGGTTGGTTTTGATTGTTTTTTGTTTGTTTGTTAATTTAATTTTTCATTAGAAATACAAGTTCTTAAGTGAAGGAAAACCACTATTTTAAAATTGATTTTTATTTGAACTGAACAACAAGGTGATTTAGTTGATTTAGGTGTGGATAGGTAAATATAAGAGGGTTTTTATAACTCCTTTATATCCCAAGAGAATAATGTAGATAATGTCGGAAAAGGGTTTTTTTTTTTGTAATATGAAGTTTGATTTTATTTATTTTAGGCATTTTCTTCAGATTTTAAATATCTGAAGTGAATTAAGCATCATCTTTGTCATGTTGCACAACTTGCAAGAGAAGATGGTAAAGAATCTCCCAGCTGGAAACCCGTGAAGCTAATGTGTTCAATAAGTAATTTGGGAGCAAAGTGAGAAAGGAAATAAACCAGCTTCACTGCTCAAACNGAAGTGAATTAAGCATCATCTTTGGCATGTTGCACAACTTGCAAGAAAAGAATCTCCCAGCTGGAAACCCGTGAAGCTAATGTGTTCAATAAGTAATTTGGGAGCAAAGTGAGAAAGGAAATAAACCAGCTTCACTGCTCAAACTAATGTGTGGTGTCAAGTGCGAAAAGAAGCTTCTCTCAGTATTAAAGCCTGTGCTCCCAGAAGCTCATCTAACATCTTCTGAAACCTTATTTTTCTCCCAACAGACTACTTCAGAGAAAATACAAGCATTGATGGGTGTCTGTTTTGCTGTACCTTTAGACTTTTACTGTCAGAACCAGTTAACAGACGCAGCATTTAATAGCTGGTGACGTTAAATTAACTTTTGGCCGTTTCACCTGGCCATATGTTTTGTATCACTCTGAGTATATTTTCCATTCCATGTCAACTCTGACAAATTCAAGAGGACAAACTGGTTGCTCATTTATTTGCCGTGGAGGGAATCATAGGTTTTATTTTTTGGGGATTTAACATTTTTTGAGAAGCAGAATTGGCAATCCTCCAAGCTCTTGAGTTTGCTGGGAGTTGGGAGGGTTTAGGCTGTACTTCTAGCTCATGGAGCCCTGGGGAGTGTCACCTGTAAGACAGGGTTAATAAAGCTCCAGAGTAACCTCTATTAAACCACGCTATCTCTCTGGAGGGGGAAAAAAAAAAAGAAAATCGAGTGAACCTTTGAGCACAAAAGCTCATCTACAAGTGTTTTTCAACAATAACATGCATTATTCAGTTAAATGCTAACATTAGGTAAACTTGGACCCATTCATCAAGGGATTAGTTATGAGAGTTTAGAAGCTTTTTTGAAATCTGAATTTAGTTTTTACCTCATCCATAAGTGTAAAAAACTTAGCCCTTTATACATAAGCACTTTATACATAAGTCTTAAAAAGCGAGTTACTCCCAAATAGCGCAGATCTTAAGATGTCTTCCTCTGCAGGTCTTTGTCTCTTAAATTCACCCAAAACTTTTTGAAGCTCATCTTTGTGCATCATGTTTGTCATCTTTTGATATTGAATAGCTTCATGGCTTGACCTTCACAGTGTGGGTACTAATGTTTGAAAATGTGCTTTACACTGAACTGTCAGGACCTGCTCATCTTGCCTGGGCATTAAGGTATCATTTCCCAGCACACCAGGGCAGAACTTGCCCAGCTAAAACTGTGAGTGGTCCCAGTGGAGAAGTGACCTGAGCACCGGGCTGTGTCTGCACCCCTGGTGTCACACTGCTAAATTCTAGTCAGCTGAGTCCCATCCAGGGAGTAAATGTCCTTTTGTAAGCACTATGAATATGAACTCTTGATATGTTTTTAAGAATGTAGGATAACTGTATAAATTACTATTTATATTTTGACCTACAAGTTATTATTTATATTTTGAGCTATGTTTTTAATCATAAGATAATTTGTGTTGGAACTGACATTTAAAGGTCATCTAGTCCAACCCCCCTGCAATAAGCAAGGACATCTTCAACACAGTCAGGTTGTTCAGAGCCCTATCCAACCTCACCTTGAGCACTTGCAGGGATGAGCATCTAACACCTCTCTGGACAACCTGTTCCCAGTGTTTTACCACCCTTATTGTAAAACAATTTCTTCATCATTGACCCTAAATTGACCCTCCTTTAGTTTAAAACCCTTACCCCTTTGCTACAGGCTGTGCTAAGAAGATTCTCCCCATTTTTCTAAAGTCCCCTTTTAGTACTGAAAGGCTGCAAAAAGGTCTCTCCAGAGCTTTCTCTTCTCTAGGCTGAGCAACCCCAACTCTCTCAGGCTGTTCTCATAGGAGAAATGCTCAGAAGAGTGTTTTTAAGATTTGCTTTTTGTTCCACTAAATTTTAACTCTGTTCTTTTAAACACTATTACAAGTAAACTTAGAGTATATTCATGGTTAGGCCCAGTTAGTTTCCTTCTATAACCTGCAACCAGAATTGGGTAGGAGATTTTTTTTTTTTTTAAATTGTAGGAAGAAGACTTCAAAAGTTCTTTCTCTTAGATATGCTACCTGGTACCCTTTCCAACGTAAATTGCCACATACCTCCTGAAGGGGGAGGAAAATATAAGAAAGCATCAGTGTTTCAGATTCTCAATGACCAAACAGTAGAAGGTTTGTGAAGTGTACATAATTTACTCACCAGAAAAAACCTTAAGACAGCCTGTATATGTTTGACTTTAAAATAACTGCAACATTTTGCACCGTGAGTTTGTGGAAATAGGGAAATAGAAAGACAAAGTACTTATTTGAAGTGTTTACCATGACTCAAAGATATAAAAGAAAAAAACAAGCAACCTCTGAATCTTCAGTAAACTGAACTCTCAATTTTCCAGTTGTTAAATACGTATTTTTCTACAAGACAATTTCCAGAAAACAACAGTTAGGAGTAATATAGTAGATGCTCCATTTTAACATGTGCAATCGTTTGAGGAGTACATGACACATGAAAGAGAAGCTTTCATATTTTTTAGTCCAGCAAGCTATGGGTATCATGTATTTTGCACTGAGGAGTGTAAATTCATACATATATATATACATATATATATACACACATGTCCATTTTTATGGAAAACTCTGTGCAGAATTTGCCTGCAACCACAGAGAAGGTAGGCTATATAGTTATGAATCCACATTAAACACTTTTGTTGCACAAAGTACACAAAAAATGTGTTCACTGCCTGTGGGTGAAATTTATACCTGTGATAGGAGAGATGTGAGGTTTTGGGTGTCCAGCTGCTTTATAAATAATAAAGGAAGACCTCTGTTCACTGGTAAATGGGGGAAGAGGGATATTGTTATCACAAATCTGCAAACCTTTGTGTTCACATAAGAACTTGAGGGACTGCATTTGATATTTTTCTTTCTAGGTAAAGAAATACTTTGTCCTCCTAAATTTGTCATCATTTTAATTAAGGTCAAGCCAAGAATGAAACTTCACTTGGTGTAGATTGACTTAATGTGGAGGAAGACAGAGTTCTTCCCCTGGGAAGCTGATGCAAAAGATATGTTTGGCCATGCATGTTCTCACATGAGGAACTTTGCTAGGAAGGTGGAAATGACCTTCTCCATGCTAAACTGTGAGCTAGGGGAAAATTGCCTAAAACATCCAAGGAAATGTAAAGAAACTGACGTTTCTGTTAAAAATCAGAGTGAAAACTGAAAAGAATGAGAGATATTTGTTACAGTTCAAAACAGGAGGAACAACTGTTAGTAAATTATGTACCTATTTTTTGATCTTTGTGTAGAAAGAGTTGTTTGGTTTTAACCACTTGTTTTTTCTGTATTTTCAGAAAGACACCCACTGTCAGCCATTGATAGGGCTTCATTTGCTCTGAAGGAGGAGATCCTGGTGAAGCATCCTTTTAAGATACCTTCCATTCTGAGTATCAAAAAAGATATTCTAATATTATCCTAGGTTTGAACAAGAAAGATGAATTTGAGGTGATTGTTCACTTGGTTCTGCTGCCCTGGAGTTACTGCAGAGCAGACCCCTGGAAAGACACAGTGCAGGAAAGTAGTTCTGTGCTGCAATACAGTGTTTCACTCCTGCATAACCATCTAAGAGATATCTTGTGTGAACAAAGATCACAAGGCTCCTGAAATGACTAAGTCTGGGATGGAATGACATCTGGGAAACTACTGGAGTACTTCAGCAAAGGGCACCCAGCATCTCTGCCCTCACTGATCCATGACAAAGTCCGAAATGAACCGCACTTGGATGTATAACCTGAGCTTTGGTGCACCTGCAGATTCTGTTGAGCCAAGGGCTGGACTCTCACGAAGCGGGCACACAGTAGTGGCTGTTTTTCTTGGATTAATCTTGTTTTTTGGTTCCTTGAATAACTTGATTGTCCTCATCCTCTTCTGCAAGTTTAAAGCCCTTCGTAACCCAGTCAACATGCTTCTCCTGAACATCAGCATCAGTGACATGTTGGTGTGCATCTCAGGCACGACCCTCAGTTTTGCATCCAACATCCGTGGCAAATGGATTGGAGGGGACCATGCTTGCAGGTGGTATGGCTTTGTCAATTCCTGCTTTGGTAAGAGCTCAATGGTGATTCTTTACTATTCTTGTTTTCAACACTGATGCATGAAGCAACGTGATTAGGGAGCTTAATGCTCTTCTGTGGTGAACAGAAGGATACTTTTATTGCCTTGTTATGGTCAAGCGCAAGTGACCTGCACAGTTTAAAACATTAAAAAAAAATATTTTATGACAGAGTAGCAGAGATCTAATAAATATTTCCTAACATACCTCATTCTTCAAAATTACTTATTTCTTAAGAGCTAAAAATGGAATCTGAAAATGGCAAGCCACTGCAGAGAGTTTGATTAAGTGTATGAACACATATAATACTTCCCTTTTTTTCCGGGAAATCTGTGCCACTGCTGAATTACAGGTCCCTCAGTGCAGTTTCTGTCATGAACAAAGCCTCCTGAAAGTACTCTATTTATCATTTTTAATTATCTCTCAATCTAGAATATGAATTCCTCATGTCCCAGATAGTGAGTTCTCATCATTAGATGATTTCTCTTTTGTCAAGCAAAATCTTTATTTTAGAATTTACTGGTGCTTGCAGCTTCAGTAGAAAATTCAGTTGCAGAAACAGATTTGTCAGAAGTGATGGGAAAAGTATTCAGTGTTCTTCTCCTGTCCAGACAAAATTTTTTTGCAACCATCTTTTGCAGTGCTAGAGATAAGTGTTGTAACTGGATTTTTTTTAATTATTAAAAGAACATAAAGGACAATGAAAAGTCAGAGGGCAGCCTTCATCCCTCCAAGTATGAGGCCTGTTGCTGGAATATGCCTGTTGCATCACCAAGCAGTAGTCACCCTTTCTTCATTTATTCCTACATTCATAAAAAGATCCACTAAAGCATGAACTGGCCTGTGGGTGCATGTCTAGATGTGATCCTTATCTAACCCAGACCAGGGGACTTGGCACAGCTCCCTCTTGCTCTACATCCTTGCTTTGGTGCCTCCAGGCCATGAGGACAGGACAAACACATTCCTGGCTCTTCTCCCACCCTGGATTGCAGCACATCTTGTGTAGGCCCTTTGACCCACGCAGTGCTCCCACAGCTCTTGATGTAAAATCAGGTGGTGGATTCAGACACATGTCCTCTACCTGAATTATAAACTCTTTGCTACTTCCAGTGGTGTGGTCTCTGGTACCTGTGCCTTCCTGAAATGTTTGCTCCACTCATGAGCCTCAACTCATCCTGGCAGTTTCCTCTGGGAAACTGCTGCTTTGCCCAAGGTGGAGTTTCAGGAGTTAGTAATGCTGTGTAATATAAGAGTACTTACTTCGGCCATCCAAAAGTGGACTCTACAATACCTTGGCTTATTTTGGTAGGTTATTTTCAGTTTGGTCTGTGCTGAGCAGAATGACGTGTCTTCTTCCAGGTTTCATTTCCATTTTTATGTGTTTTATGAATTCCAGTATTTCTGTAAGTAGTTTTCTCAGGTAGAAAGAAGTTAGAACTGCTTTCTTTTCTCCATACTTTGAGCTTTCTTTTTATTTTTTACCAAAAATGCGATGGGAATAACATTTGAAGAGAGGGGGAAAAAGAGGTAGGTGTTCAAGGGCTTAGAAGAAAAGGTGTGTTAAAGGTGCCCTTTTGAGCCTACTGGCTTCTGTCTGGGTACATGTAAGTTACCATCCCATTGACTGTGGAATTAGACCTTCAGATGAGTGAGTTTCTCCCAGGGTGTTCTGTTTGTGGAATAATTCTTCAAAGTCAGATCTATATGACTCGTGTGCATGGCAGGAGTGCAGATTTCTGTGCTATTCTTATACCTGTTTTCATGTGATAGTTTCTGCTGTAATTCTTAAAATTGATTGGATCATCAAGGAACACACAGGCAAACAAAACAGCAAAACCCAGAATGCCAGAGGTGACATCAGCTCCTCTGAGCAATGTTGGTGCTGTCCGTGGGGTGTCCTGGAGGCTGAGGGAGCCTAAATGCAGGTTGTTATTAAACTGTGCACAGCTCATGTGAAAGTCTTGCAGCATTCAGAGTTCTTCTTTCATTGGTATGTATAAAGGGCATAATGAAGACGTTTGCTTGCAGAGTTATAATTAAAAATGTTGATTGGGACATAGAGTAAGTAAAAGCAAATAACAACATCAGGCTGCCTAACATTTATGTGACTTTACAGACAAATTTTATCTGCTGATAAATATCATTATTCATCCTTTAGCTATTCCTAAAAAACATCTCATACAGTTATTAGCTAAAAAATTAGCTTTCCCTCCTTGGTACCTCAGGTCTGATTTTGGCCAATCAAAGATGAGAGAAAGGGCCCTAATGCTCAAGATCCACAACGGAGATGTGCGATAGGAAAGATAATTTAAGATGAACTGAAGTTCAGGATCACGGTTGGTAAGAATAAATGCTTCAATATTCTTATCTGAGGCTTTTTTGTCATGGGATAGGTGATCCTACTAGGATAAACAACAGTATAGGAACATACTGTTAATGATGTTAACTGTTAATGAAGTTAAGTGTTTGGGGATATGGTTTTGTGTGGGAGGACAGAGATAGTGCTAAAGGCAATTCTGCCTCCCATATATTGCAGCTGTGTTAATTACCAAAGAGTGGGAACAGCCTTGCCCTCACAGCTGGGTGTGATAAGAGAGTGAGTTAGTTGGTAGAGGGTCAGTTGGAGTCTGCTGGCCGTGCTGTGAAGACAAAGAGACAGGAGGTCGTGTGAGGGACAGATCAGGTAAGCGACTGTAGGAGGGACAGACAGAGTTAGGTGGCTGTGCCAGGGACAGGAAGCAGCGAGCTGGAAATGCAGACGGAAGAGAGAAGCAGTAGAGAAAGAGCCAGAGCTGTGGGAAGCTGCCCTTAGGATTGCTACATAGAAAAGGTATGAAAGACTTCTAGATAACAAGGTGCTGATACTTGAAGCCCTCTGAAGTTTTATTGAAGCACTTTGAGCACAGTGGCCATCTCGACTATGACAGTTTTGGGTTAATTACAGTGGTGCTGGGTTGCTGGTTGGACTAGATGATCTTGAAGATCTCTTACAACCTTGATGATTCTGTGATGCTCTAAGTTCCCAGCCCCACTAGAATTGCACTTTTTTGTACTAAATGAAGGTGCATATGTTTTATTTTCTAACTGCAGTATTTTTCTAAATCATGAAGAAACTTTAAGTGGGCAACTGATCTTCATGGCTTGGTGATTATTTCATGGTCTGTAAGACACACCTAAGCCAAATTCAGACTGTTAAAATATTTATAAATACAGTTCATTCTTAAAAGTCTTCTGAAAGGACTGTATTTTAAAAGGTAATTTTTCCCCTTCCCACTTGTTTTATGATATGGTGAAAGCCTCCTTTATGTTTTAAACTGAATGAAGAGTGAAGGTGCTGTGCATCAGGTCTGTGGCTTGGATGAAACCTGAGGGAATGAAAGTGGGAAGCTGAGATTTGTTTCAAATGTAAATGCAAGGTGAGAGATCGCTTTTTCTTCCCCTTCTTTTTATAAAATCACATGTCTAGGGGCGTTATCTGGAAAGCAGATCTGATTCCCCTCCCAGCAGTATGGACAACAGGATGTACATTGATGTCACTTAGTGGGAAATCAAGTAAGCTATTTACCTGGTAATCCATTGCCTACCCCAGGCACTGAAAAACCATGACCCAAGAATGAGCACCAGGGGTTTGCCATGGGCATAATGGGGAAAAATTATGGACAAAGTGTAGTTTTTTGGTTTAATTATTTGCTGCTATCCCTATGTCTGCTTTGTGATTTCAAACCATATGTGGAGAGCACAAGGTTTGGAAGCTAATGGGAAGTGCAGATGCTGATCAATAAGCATGCAATAGGGATTTTAAGGAGAAAATTAAATATTGTGAGGTCTGCTATGAGCTGTTGGGTCTTGATCTGGGGAAGCACCAGCAATGGAGCTAGAGGAGAAACAGCATGGTCTGTTCCCACAGTAAATGATTTTACCCTGCTGCTCGTCCTTGATTGCAGCTCTGTTAAGTAGGTCACTGCAGTGGAAATTGCACATCTCACTGAGTTGGGAAATGGATGGATTTTTAAAATTTGCTGCCATTACCCACCACTTTGTCATGCTTTGACAGCCTTATGGTTATACATTTAAGCAAACAGGGAAAGTGACACAGGGACAGGATCTATTTTCACAGCTGAACTCTCAGTAAATTTTGCAGGCAAAGTGGAAAAAGGATGCTTAAATAGATCATGAAATTGTTAAACATTAGATTTTAATTTAGGAAAAATATATTACTTTTAAGGCACTCCCATGGAGAAGTGATATGCCATCCTAAGATTAAGTTTGTCTTGCAGTTTTGACCATCTCACATGCAATCTCTCCAAAGTGGCTTATTAAACATTTCAAATCTCTGGACAGATGAAAACTTTCAGAAAAAAATTGTCTTTTCCCAAGATACTTGCACTAATGTAAACTTCCCAAACACATAGGACAGGCAGAATTTGAGCTCAGTTGACTTCGGCAGTTCATTCTTAGAATCACCATTCTCTGCCGTGTCATATCAGGATTAAATATTAAATAGTTTGATACATATGAGAAAGACAAAGCTGTCTCTGGCTCCAGAAACTCAACACTAGGGTCTAATGCCGGAAAAGTTCCTAGGCACGTTACTAGCAGGGAAATTTTGGTGCCTGTTGAACTGTTAGCTCTTGTTTTCAGGTGTCTACTGGTTGTTTTCTCTTTCTTAACCTTCATGGTGGTTAAAATACCTGGCAGCTTACCTGAAAAATTGTTTCCAGTATTTTGCTGTAAAAAATGAATTCTGATTAGTGTTGTGTAAAAAGAACATCACTGTTCTAGAGGAGCCAGAGGTGCCCATGTCACACAAAAGCCGTGTGACTTGATATCTGTGTCTTCCCACACAGCATCCTGGCAGTCCTGGCTGCAGCAGGGGGCTGCAGTCCTGTCTGAACTGAAGTAAGGCGTGTAGATGTGCCCTAAAGTCCACTGATAACTCAAGGTCATACCTAAATGAGGACTTTAGTCTTTTTAGAAACCCTGTACTCAACTCTATGTGCAGATAATCTTTTCAGTCATATTAAAGCAGTTATTGATTTATTCCCTTGCAAACTGCCAGAGAACACAATGAATGAGAAATGGAGCTGCTGATAATTTTGCTTTAAAGTTCAGCTCCTTGTGACATTAAACAAATAATTTTCTTCTTAGTATTTTACCTTGATTTTTATATGTGTCTTAGACTTATTGCATTAAACTAAGGTACTTGTAGTATAGCCTTCCAACATACTGGAAACTCTCTGTTTATGGGATGCAGTTGAGATCCCAGACGTAATAAATGACTCTTCTGTGGAAAGATACTTTTTTTTCCACAGAAAAGACACAATCTCACTTGACTTGATCCTGCAAGAACTCATCTGATGTTTTCTGAACTTTGATGTAGCAAGTGCTCATCTCCCAGTGCAAAACCACTCTTAGCAACTCCTCAAGTGCCCACTGATCATTGATTGCCCCTTTTCCAGTGGGCTTGGAATGGGATTAAAGGTGATACTGCTATAAATAAAGCTGGTAGCAAAAACATAGTTCTGTAACAGGCCCTGAAAACATTCTCTTTTTGAAGTGCATAGACTCTCTTATGCCTGCAGTCATTGTGACCCATACAAGCTTTCCTCAGTAGTTGGTCAGTATCAGAAATAATCTACTGGTTCAAACAGAGGGGGGAAAAACCAATGCCTGAGTCATGGGACTAAGTCAAAATGTTTACCGTCCCTTAAAAAAGAGAAATGCTGTTATGATCTAGAGGGCTTTATTTACTTTAATACAGTGTAACAATTGACAGTTTGGCCTGAATTTTTCTATTTAATTTCCAGCACCTGATATGCATTAGATTTTATAGTAAACAAAAATACAACAGTAGTTATTAAGAAGATATGTAATCTGAATTCCTCTTTTGGCATCTCCTCTTTAGAGAAACTGAAGTTAGCCTGCTATACTTTTTATTTAAATAACTAATCTATGAGGTAGTTGTATATTATTAAATACACTTCTCAGGGCCATACTTACGTGGAAAAAATGAAATGCTCAACCCCTTGGCAACAGATGGGAATTGTCTGACTGAAACCAGACATTTTCCAATCCCCAGGGCTTCTTTTATAATCAATAGAAAACCAAATCTGTAGTGCCAGCATGCAAACAGTTGGACACATCTGAAACGTTCTCTTCAGGGTGATATGTGTCCTATATGCACCCCTTTATCTTCATGGACTACAAAAGGAACCCAAGCTCAGGGGTAGATACCTGCTCTGTACCTCTCTGAAGTCATGAGATGACCCTCACAAGTGGGTGTTTATTATTTCTTTTGTCTTTCTCTAATTTTCTTACTTTTGCTTATAATTCCCTCCCCACTTCAGTATCCTCTTCCAATATGTTTCCAGGATTTTTTTCCTCTAGACATTAAACACTGTACAAAGTTGAAATCACCTAGGGTAGTTGTGCAAGAGTGAGTATTTTTAAGATGTCTGCTGTGTTTCCATGAAGAGATGTCCTTGTCCTCTTACCAATTTTACAATCTCAAATTTATCATGTAGGGAAAATGCTGTCAGCTCTTTCTACAGGTAATTTCTAGAGCATGAGTACTGGACTTCTGCATTTAATTTACATGCTTAAAGCACAGAGACAACTTGGGCAAAAATTTTGGAAAATGTGATAAAGAAGGAATCATGCCATGAAAAGAAGGTGGAAATGGAAGACCTAATTTCCTACTTTGAATGTTATTCCTGAAATCAGAGACTTCACTCTGGTAGACACTTTAATTCCTTCTTGAGATAAAAGTTTTACCTTGGTAAAGGCAGAATACAGCAGAGTATCACCCAAGATGTGTGCTGGGCTGGAGAGGAAGCACTGTGCAGCTCCTTGCTCAAGCCCTCCTGTCTTCTCCCTGTGGAATGGGGAGGAGAATAAAAGCAATTTTTTTTTGTTGCGATAAGAACAGTTTAATAATTGAAGATAAAGTAAATACAATAATAATGGTAAATAATAACTATGATGACAATATAAGGGGGGGAAAAATTGATGCACAATGCAGTTTCTCACCACCTGCTGACCAATGTCAGACTTACCAGCTGCCCTTCTGGGTAAGTCCTTACAGCTTATATATTGGGCATGTTGTTCTATGGTCTGGAATATCCCTTTGGTTAGGTCACCTCTTTCAGCTATGCTCCCTCACAGTTTCTTTAGTGTACCTCCTCACTGGCAGACCATAAGGCAAGGGGGAGAAAAAAGTCCGTGACTTAGGATAAACGTGATTTAGTAAAACCCCCAAATTATCACTGTGTTGTCAACACCATTCTCGTTCTGAATAGAAAACAGTACTATGAGAGTTACTGCAGAGAGATTAACCCTACCTAGCTAAAAAGCATGACAGTGTCATTCAATTTACCCATTTATAAGGTTATAGACTATAGCTCTTGGTACTAATGGTGTTAAGATCCTGTGGTATGCAGTAGGTGTCTGTATTAGCAGCCATGGTTGCTTCTCCTTTCCCTGGTCTGGGTAGCTCCAGCTGGGCTCCATTTCCAAGTAAGACTGTGTAATGTACCAGAACCCCCACACTGCCCTCTTCCTCTCCTGTCTCATCTTTTGTCTCTACATAAATTCAAGCAACGGCTCAAACAGGAGCTGGAGAGTGCTCTAAAATCATCCTCAGGTACCCTCAGTTTTCACCAGCAGCCACATGTAGATGGAAACTTTTTTTCCCTTAGCTGCCATGCTTAATGTTTTCTTCCATGCTTTGTTGTATGATCTAGAATCTAGAGTATGTTTCCCTAATGCCTGTACAAAAGAAAACAGAAAAAAAAAGTGCAGAAATAATAACAGTGAAGGATGGACACCAGTTTGTGTGTGTGTGTGTCCCTGAAAAGAGGGACAGAAGAACAGAAGAATTCTGTTAGGAAATTGATCACCCCTTTGGCATTTTTTGTGTACCGATGTCAGCTGCCAATGCAAAAAAGTGTTCTGCCCATGCCCAAGGTCTGGTCCTGTGCATGTGACTAGGGGTTTCTGCCAACGTTTGATCCTTTCCAGTTGGGCAGCCTTGCCTGCAGCATAGTTGCATATTTTTGGTTCTGTGTTATGGCCACATATTGCATAACGATGGAGACTTTATGCAAAGAAATACACAAACAACATCAGTTCATATGGACAGCTCGAATAGGAGTTTAAAGGCAAAGACCATGTTGGATTTCTTGCAGAATTATTCTGATGGTGAATTGAGTCTAAAAGGTCATGGCTATAAGCCCTGCTGGAGATGATGAAACACCATTTTCTGTCAGAGTTCAGGTTTAATCATTGATGTTTCCAGGCCCTTTTCCCTAATCCTGGGTCATGACATTAACCTGGACAATGCTATGCCTGATGTTGGCTTTCTTTTAATCTAGGAAAAGGCAGAAACTAGCTCTATTGGTAGTCAGGCCACATACGTGTGAAAAAGATGTCATTAAAATGTAGCTGGCTTTTTGGTCCCTCAGTGGGTATAATGAAATAAAATAGAGCCCAGTAAATAAGCAATATTCAATAAACACCCCCCCCACACACACACACACATTACAGAGCAATGGACTTTTCTTGTGAAGAACTATTGAATCATATTATTTTTAACTATGTGTTTAATACTCTCTAGGAACTGTTAAGACCATCCACATGCTGACACATCTGAACAGAATTCGGTGTTTTTTGGAAAACTTTTAAGCTCCGTTTGTAGCCACTGAAGTATTCAAGAGAGAGGATACTATCTTTGGCTGTTCACACCCAAATTATATACCTAGTGACAGTTTCTTAACTCATGCACTTTATTTTCTATGTCTTTTTCTTTTTAGGAAGCATTTAAGCAGAGTCTTCCAGTCCAGTAAGCAAATTAAACTTACAGACTTTTCAGTGATAAAAAGGATACAGAACCATTGGTGTAGTTCCAAATAATGACACAATAACTATAAAATTCTTTTTTCCCCCCTCAGCTGTGGCAAATACTTCATACTTAGAATACAAATCCTAATGATTACTTTTTTCTCCTTTTGCTTGGGGCTTTTTTTATATTAGTGTTTCTGCTGCGTTTCTAATTTAAAAAGTGTATTAAGTGAGAAAATAATTTTGTTAAATTAGTGTGCTGACACTAAAAAAGAAAAATAAGTTTCTTTGAAAGCTAAAACTCTTCTGTTTACATCTGTGATTTTCTACATATCAACAGTAGTTGAGAAACTGCTTCTGAAACTGAAGGTTCAGTAATGTCAATAAACTACAGCCTCTACTGGTTCGCAGACCACTTAATTGCTTCTGTGGATTTCTCAGCTAATATGATTCACTTTTTAAATAATCCAAATGCCTCCCAATTCTGGGAGATGTGTAGATTTGGTTTTGTTACGGGTTGTTTGGGTTTTTTTAAAACTAACTGAAAATTGCCTCTCTCTGCTATAGACTTTCCTGTAATTGATACAGGCAGGAGGAACATTCGGAATCTGCAGACAGCAAATACAAGGGCGTGGAAATACCACTCCGAGGCACTCCAGGCATTTCATCCCCATGACATCCCCCCATCCCATTTCTGTGAGGTGTCCGTGTGCTTTCCCTCCTGAGCAATGTGGGTCCTGGTTGCCCCTCTCTTCTCTCTGTGCTGTGCTGGCCCAGTGAGGATCAGGGGATTCAATCAGGGGATCACCCCATGCAAGGGTGAAATCTCAGGTTCCTGGGTCTGCTTGACTCCCCAGGCATCTCTCCGTGGTCTGGATGGCAATGCCTGTAATCAAGGTCACTGGGTACCATCTTTTATACCACTGTGCCAGACTTCACCTGCTTCAGCTGAAGGTTTCTCGTGCCAGCTATCAGCATCAGGCTCAATTGCTCTGGGCTATTTCAGCCAACACGTCTTCCCAGCATGTTGTAAAATTATGTTACTTCTCCTATTTGTAGTTTCTTAAGCCTCTCTCACAGAAGATGCCAATATGATGGAAGTACAGTCTCATCCTGTGGCCAGGTTCAGACTTTTGCTGTTCTTTAAGAAAGTATAGCAGCCACAAAGCAGAAGGCTAGTGACTCACTGGGCTAAGATGGCAATCTTTACATCTATTTCACAGTGTTTTATTAGAGGCAGACATTCACCACCTGCTAATTTTCTTGTGTTGTTTTTCAATTATATTTTCTATTGTTTCTTTCTCCCGCTCCTATTTTCTATTGTTTGTATTGGTTTCCCTAATGCAATTAAGAACAGAAATAGTAGATAACTATGGCAAGAAGGAATCAGTCAACAGGCTTCAGATGAATTAAAAGAAGGAAACTTCTTTATGTTGACTTATTTTTGTAGAGATTTATAACAGTAGAAATTTTTTCAGGACCAAGTGACTGTCAGAAAATCAAGTATCAAAAAGAAGACTTGATTGTAAAAATTTTCATAAGGAATAGATTGTCTTTACAAATCAATAGCAGTGTAGAACTTTGCTTAGATTAGGATTTTGATAATTTCTAAAATTCAAAACCATTAGTTAATTCACATATATGCCATTTTATTGCTTAATATCTTAAGTATTGTCTGAGTCTAGTACAAACCCCTGAGTACTGGAATAGCACATTAACATCTGGCAAGATTTGCCTTCAGCTAAGAAATGGCACGATTTTACAAAACCACAGATAATCCCATTTAACTTGACCTTGTGAGAATTTTAGGATGTGCAATGGTTAGACTTAATGCTTATGTGCATGTGCACACTGAAGCATTATTGTTTGCCAGATTTGGAGTGTGGGGGTTATTTATGTTCTGCATTCAGGCTGTTTTGGAGTTCCAGAGGACCTCTTTAGACTGTTTAATCACCCTAAAGAAATTAGGCAAGCTGTTAGGGCGCTGCACAGCAGGCAGCCCAAGGCAGAGCAGGGCGGGCACTGCTTTCTCCTCACTCCTCCGGGCAG
The DNA here is from genome assembly GCA_013399915.1 of Illadopsis cleaveri. Taxonomy (NCBI): domain Eukaryota; kingdom Metazoa; phylum Chordata; class Aves; order Passeriformes; family Timaliidae; genus Illadopsis; species Illadopsis cleaveri. The sequence goes on along the minus strand of VXBB01003375.1, from coordinate 131,472 downwards.
CAGAGCAAGCCCTGCTTGGGAGGCTGATGGCCATCCCTGTGGCTGATCTGTCTGCCTCACTGTGAGCTCAGCAGGAGTTAATTAGGAAGAGTTCTAGGATAGGAGATAGTGTGGTAGTGATGACAAGCTACAAATTCCGTCTCTCAGTGAAGGATGGAGTATGTACATGGCATTTGCGTGTATATTATCTATACGTTCTGTACACTGACTATGGTTCACCAAGTAACTTTTCTCTGTGCAATTCTTTGTAACAAATCACAGCAGTTTGCCATAATTTATCCAGACTTTGAAATTTTGCTCTGTTTTTAAACTGCTCAATTTTCAGAGAAAAAAAAACGTGTGGCAGTGTAAGAGGGCCAAGGTCCAGCCGTGGCTGCATGAGTTTGTTGAGGATTGCTTTTCGATGTGTACTTCTTAAAATTGAAAATGTGTTTCTATTTAATATCCTTGAGAGAGGCAAAGACCACATCACAGGAGTAGGATGAAAGGCTGCCAGATAAATATGCCAGTCAGGATTTAAATAGACTTTTTCTAATGGTTAGAAAGCAGGTTATGAGGCAAGACAAAGCCTTAGCTTAATATGCTTCGAGATAAGAGCAGTAGACATATCACCATCTGGTTTGCTTCATGAAACAGTTTTTCTCTGTTGGTCAGTGCACCAAGGGGTGTTTAACAAGGAATTTGAGAATTGAATAGGAGTTTTACAAGTTAATATCTTTTCTAGGGTTGTGGGCATTCGGACCTTTGGAAGAGAAATACTGAGGTCAGATACAAGCATTTGTTAACTTCTCACTGTGCTGTAATTGTTTTTTCTTACCATTTCAATAACTAAGTTATGCCTTGCAAAATGTTGTTTGTATAGATATCAAGTATATGCCATTCAAAGTATTTTTCCTAGCTATTCTTCTAGAATACTAAACTTAAAGCTGGGATAATTTTCAGCATCCAGTGATATTTTTCCAATACATAGTACCACAGCCTGCGATTTGTGGTGTAGAGACACCTATCTTCTCTGAAGAAGTACTTTTGAATCTAATAGGTCTTCCTGCATTTATCTCCCATTCCACTTGCTCTTGGGAAACCTGCAAAATTTTGGTATGCACAATATATCAAGAAATTCCACTTATTAACTGTGTACTACTTAAAGAGAAGTACCTGCTCCAGTTTGTTTATTCTGAGTCTGCAACCTGATGATTTAATTTGAAAACCTACTTATTGTAGGAAGCACTAAATAACCTTCCCCTGTCCACCTTTTCTATTTCTTTTCTCTGTTTTCCTTTTCTAATATGTCCTGATGTTTGCTTTTCTAAATGCTGCTGAACATTGCTGCTTAGTGGAAGTGGTTTGTGTAAAGTTCTCTGTCATAACTGTCTTTGCAGAGCAGTAGGTCAGAAACAATCGCTGTGTATTTAAAGCCAGGTCTGTTTTCCTCCACATATGGCTGTTTACATCAGTATTGCATCTTATCTGCTCAATGGCTCTGTTTCATGTGGTGGTGCTACAGCACTTCAGTCAGGTTTTGTTGATTGTGAGTTATTCTCTATAGTATGATCAGAAAACTTGTCACTTTCCCCTGTCTTTTCCAGATCATTTATTAATGTGATAAATAGCCCAGGGCCTAGCACAGATCCACAGGGAACATCGCTGTCCACAGTTTTTACTAAGAAAACATTTTTTTCTCCTGTTTTTTATTTCCTACCTCTATTTAATTATTTATTCACATGAATATTTCTGTCATTGCATGACAGCTTACTATCCTTAAAAGCCTTTGGGCTAGTCAAAGTTATTTGAAAATGGAAGTAGGTTTTATCCAAGTAGCATCACCCATGTCTGCATGGCGCTGTCAAGGACCTCTGATGAATTAAATAAGATACGGCTTCCCTCCATGATAGCCATGCTTGCTCCAATATTTCATACCTCCACTACTATACTTGCTAGTGCAATTTCCACCCATCTGTCCAGTGTTGCAGATTAGACTTACTGGTTGGGTGAAAATGTACTGCAAAGGATTTCTGTATGCATCGATTATATTTAAAATTCTAATGAGTATAGCAAAAGATCTCTTTGAGGTCTTTTGGAGGGGTTAAGAAATGGGGAATACTGGTTTTCTTCGTTGCACATCCCTCAGCCATCACAGTGATCTTGGATAGAGACAGGAGCAGGCTTCTCTGGTGTTTCATCTCACCTCCACATCATGTGACATTGTGGGGTTGTAAAACTTACAAGAAACTCCTGGCTCAAAGGCAATGTTAAGCCTGATCATCATATTTTGAGACTGCATTCGTAGTATCAGATATGACTCTTTATTGACCAGTTAATATCTAATTAGAACAAAAACCAGTTTGACCACTAGACATTATAAAAAACTTGACTCAGAAGTGTTAGTATTTGTAGTGTGTTCCACCCCTAGGAATGGTAACTGCCAAAGAAACCCCTCAGATTGTAGAAAACCTCTAGAAATATACTCCTATTATTAAAAATAAGCAGTTGGATTCAGTGAAAAAGGAGGAGCTCATTGAACGACGTTGGCTGTGTGCGCCTATGGATGCTTGGCTCATTGGCTAGCGAATATTAACACTGTCAGTTCACCTCTTAGCTTATTTGGTTCCCTGTCCCACATACAGAAACCTCCCGAGACTGCATGTTAAGTATTATAGCTGTGCACATCCTCAGCATGAAGGAAGGCCCCGGGGATGCCCCCACGTTTCAAAAGGAACATCCCGGCAGGAGATGGAGGGCCTGCAGGATGGTGTGGGCATGGGGACGCAGCAGGGAACCTGACTGCCCTGAGAGCGTCCTCCTGCCACGCCAGCACTGCACATCCATTTCTGCTTTTCTCACGCACACAAGCCCCAAAGATTTCTCACGAAATGTTGCTGTACAGGAGCTCCATCTAGTGCTGACATTTCTTATTCCAATTCCCTAAAGTGGCAGAATACATGTACTGATATGGAGGCAGCCAAGTCAGGAAGCTGAATTTGCCAGGGCCAGCCTGCTTTCCAGACTGCAAAGGGCTCCTGCATAACATATGCAAAGTGAGACAGAAGTGAACGTTCAGGCATGTTTTTGTACTGTGCTGGTATCGTTGAGATGCAAAAGGGAATTCTTTGCGCTGTTTATGCCACTGGGAGTTTGTTGTTTGGATGGATAGGCACATTAATAACATTGCAGAAAAATGTAGTAGTACTCAGTGATGCACATTAAGTCACCAGATACAGCTAGGAATTAAAACCACTTTTAAAGCACAAAATAAACATCTTTAAAAATTCAGCAAAGGAGGGGGAAAGAAAGAGGAAAACCTGAGATATTTCTTTCCAATTAAAAGCAATACATGCTGTCTGTATTGAACATACCACCAAACACAAAGGAAAGGGTATGTTGTACAAAGGATGAAACACAGAAATAACAACTGAGAAAAGAGCAAGAAAGATTTATTGAACAGGACCAGTAATGCTTGTTGTCATATTTCTCTCAGCAGGGTTGGATTCTACTAATCTATCCAGTGATTTCTCAGTGATTTCTTTCAAGTGCAGAGTTAAACTGTTGAGTCCTGCTAGAGTTGAACAGGAAGATAATTTTTTGGAGAAGGGGATGATTGCCTGTTCTAATGGACTCATGATTCCACGTCATTTTAGCAAAAGAGAACAGGTAATTTCAGGCATTAGATAAATGGCAGTTGGTGGATTTATTTCTATTCAAAGTAAATGGTTGATATCTGAGGTAGCCTGTGTTTGGAAAATAGTGTAACTGCTAATGCTCAGCAAATGATTGTGGGAAATATATTCTCAATTTCAAATAAGTAGAAATGCTTTTAATGCATTAAAAATCAAAAGGAAATTGTGCTCTGATCACTAATATGTGGGAACAACTAGAATAAGAGTCACCAAATGAAAGAATATTTGATTTTTGACCTTTTTTTCTATGTTTATCATATAAATATTTAATAGGCATATCCAAATAAAGCCAATAGTGTTTTTGAAGCACACTCCATTCTCAGCCACTTCTGTCAGTTTTTGAGGCATCCATCCATTCCTCTACAGTTCATATCCTTTATACTAGCCCTAGACTTGTCAGTTGTTATATTCACATTGTGGTTTTGCTATATTATAAAAAGTTCTGTTGTGATTTCCTTATTCACTGAACTTCAGGCAAGTCAGGCTAGTTCTGGTTGGCTGTCCACCAAGACCTGACCTCACTTTGAATCCATTCATCTTAACTCTGAAATATCATCTGGGTTCAGCGGGCTTTCTTTTTAACTCTGGAAAGGTTTGGAGTCTTCTGCCAGAATCTGCTGGCAGTTGGATGTGGGCTCATAAAATATGTATCTCTTTTTTGTTTGGGGCAGAAAAGGAAAAAGTGGGCAGAATTCTGGAGGTTTAGTGAAGGAGCAGTAGCCATGTATGTCTGCCACTCTCCAGACCTGTTTGAATCCTTTTTGAATATTCATTTGTATTTCTCATCTCAAAAAAATGAAAAAAACCCCAAACAACAACCCCTCCTCTGCCATAAAAACTGAAACCTTTGATAATATTTAGTGAAATCTCATATTCACAATCTCCACATGTTTCTCTCTCAGATTTGCTCATTTTATGGGACCTTCCCACTAGCCCTACTGGTGATGAAAGTTGCTAACTTAACTGTGTTCTATCAATTTAACTGAATTCATTTCATTCCAGGGTGCCTATCCCAGATTTCACAGACCAATCAACATTCTCACTGCTACTTTTTGGCAATTCCAGTATCATGAAAAAAAAGATGTAACCTGCAGAACCTCACTGGAGACTGTATATGACCCGGATTTTTCCCTAGCAATGAATGAAATGTCTATTATGAGACTCAGAGCTAGAAGGCAAAATAGAATTTTATTTTTTATTTAAACAATTAACAACTTTTGCTCTTTTTTCCTCTATAATGCTGTGACTTAGGAGTTTTTCATGTTGTACTAAAGTGTGTATGTGTGCTGGTTTAGGGTAAATTTGGGGAGTTCTGTAGAGAACTGTCAGGAATGTTCTCATTTATATTCAGGAAAGTTATTTCCCTTGAAAACAGTACTGAGTCACTGATCAGACTGGTTTTGTATAACTCACTAACATTCCCAATCTGAATGTAGCACATGCAGTAGCACAACATGTAATTAAACTCAAAATTTAAGGTATTAAGAGGTTTCATTTTAAGAGAGCTGTTTCTTACTGCTGTTATTCTGTGTTTAAATCCTTGGGCAAGCACAATAAAAGGTGTCATACCAGAAGAAATAGCAGAAGAATACCTCAGCACAGGATTCCCCAATATTCCCAACTTGGGGTGTATCTCCATCTTACCTTCTCCATCTTATTGTGCCACAGAGCTTTTTAGCATATTTTCCAGCTAATGGAACAGCAGATTTAGCAGCTGAATACTGAGGGACTAGAAAGAAAGGAACATAGTTGTGTTAGGATGCACAACATTTCTGAGAGACCTACCTGTTGCTCCTGCTAGGTATTTACCAGCACAGCATGCCTCTTCCATCCCCGTTAATGTCCTTCCAGCACAGTGCTCTTCCTTGCTCGCTGCCTCTCCGAGTTCACTGTTCACCATGGCCTGAGTTCAAAAGCCAAGGTGCAACTTCTCGTGGGTCCCAGCCTGCCAGCTGCTGGTTCCCGTTCCTCTCTTCCAGCTCAAAGGTGTCCTGGCTCTGGGGAGGAGGTGAAGCTCAGCACTGTTTGGATGTGGCTAGGTTGCTATTCCATAACAGAAGCATCATCACTGCCGGCATGGTTTCAGGGGAGAGAAAAGGTGAGTGTGTCCCTGGAAGTGTGTCATTTTGTCTCACTCTTCACTGGGTGGGATTCTGGGATCAGGCCTGTGGACCTTGTCTTCTGTCACCACTGCCTGTCCCCTTCCCAGCTCCTCCAAGACATGACTTGGAGACATGGTTCTGAAAGTGGCAGCCTTGGCTCCAAGACATTGGGCTGAAGAGCAGTGCTGGTGCAGGAAGCATCTGCAGGGGGACAGAGGGATGGAGGGGAGTTGATCCCAGCCAAGCTGATCCAAAAGGAGCAGGGTGGAACAGTTCAAAGTAGCCATGCCACCTGGAATTGAACCTCTCGAGCACAGCGATCTGGAAAAATCCAGGCATCACAGCACAGACTATCCAGCTTTTGGGTGATTTGTCCATCACAGTTTTCATTGTCTCAGGCTTGGGAACAGGAGCACTGACTGCAGGAAGTGCCCAGCATCTTTTCTTCATCTGGAGAAACCATGTGGTGCTTGGCATGGGAACAGCCACCACCCTGACTTTGTCCTGGTGGCCATGCAGAACTGAGCTGAGGTGACGAACAACTCCTTGTGTGTAAAGCACCTTCTCTTTTTGTATACTTTTGTTATTAATATTGCTGCTGTTACTGCGCTTTTTTATTCCATTGCTGTTTGCTTTCAATAAATTACTGTCTCAACTTACAGTCCCTGCCTTTGTCCCTCTCTTGCCAGAAGGGCAGGGGGAAGAGAAGTGGCTTATGTAAAGGTTCATTTTTGGCTGGTGTTAAATCACCACACCAGGATACTGTGTGAAAGCTGCCCCCCAGGAGTGCGTATTACATTCACATGCATATATGAATGGAGTCTTGTGAATGTATGAAGCATCATCGTTTTCATTCAGCAACACATTTGAGCAGCAATGGTGGGAGTTGCTGTTGGTCAGCCTCTGCCACTGGCAGGCCGCTGGAGTAATTAGAGGGTTCTGTAGATGCCATGTGGGGACTTGGTATGACTTACTATCCCCCTGATTTCCCCTCTGCATTTTGTACATGGCTGGCAGATGGTCTGATGCACCCCCAGGGGTGCTCAGCCTGCACCATTCTGCCATGGGACTCAGCAACAGAACATCCAGGCCCACCCTGGTTCCATGCCTTGCATCAGGCTGCTGGCTGCGTTTTGCCCTGTCCCTGGCTCAGCAGTTGGGTTTGGATGTGGACTGCAGTGGTACTAGGACATGTATGGACTTACTGTGGGGTTACTGAGGTCAGTACAGATGATGCAGGGAGGGAAAGGTGTTGTAAAGGCCTGAAGACAGCACAGCAGAGAGTGAGAACAGCTTGTGCAGGTAACAGAGAATTCTGTTTCCAGCAGTAAAAGGTATTGACTCGGCCAAGCCTAAGGGGTTGTATGCTGGTAATAACAGTGTGATAACTCACGGGTGGAGGATCCTGCGCCCACTGAGAGGAGCATGACCTCAAGGAGATGCCAACAGGGAGCAGCAGTCTTGCCTCAGACGTACAAGGTTTGTATGGGCAGGATTTGTAAGCAATGAAGGATATCATGACAGTGGACTCCTGAAGAGTATAAAAGCTCTATCCAAAACCTAATTTGTTGCCAGGGAGGTACATGTAAGCAAGGGATTTTATGAACTGGTAGCTGGAGTCTGTTGTTCTCTCTGTTGCACAAAAAAATGCTAGACAAGACCTTTTAAGCACAGACCCTGTGGGTGTGAGTGAATGAAAACTATGAGGCAATGCCTGTGAGTGGGTAAAATCAACCTTCATGGAGGTTGTGTGTGGGAAATCTATCCTGGGCTTTTGTAAGCCCTTGGATTTAGTTTTTCTCCATTAATTTCTTGTTGAATAAGGTTCTATTGCATCCCTCCATTCTCAGTCTGCCTGAGGTTAGCTGTGTTTTCTTTTCATTACCCCGGTCTTTGATAACTGGAACATAGTGCAGGATATCCCTTTCAACATGTAAACAGGACTGCCCCTGGAAGCCCCAGGACTCCAACCATGATGTAGTGTAATGACCTTCAGGCCATTTAAGAGGGCAAATATGTCTAAATTAGTAGTCAAAACACTGATCCAGCATAGGCTGAATTCCTGGGATTCTCACTTTTTCATAGCCTTCAGACCATGGGTGAGCTGCATCCCCTTTCCAATTACTACATCAGAGAGCAGCATAAACCATCAAAAACTAATAAGAAAATGTAACGCTTTTAGCTAGAACTCATGGGAACAAAGTGTAATGATTTGCTGTGCCTTTCACAGCATACTCTGTGCTGTGCTGCCAGGGAGAAAGGTACAGATCCTTAAATAAAAGTAAATAATAGATAATGTCTCAGATGATAGCCCTATAAATAGATGTCTGTCCTGGTTTATGACTTGGAATTTAATTTCTTGCACTCTACTCACTGCACCTAATTGCTGTGTAGCAAGGCTTATGCTCCACAGCCAGCTAGTCTCAAAGTCACTTATTTCCAGGGTTAACTTTTGAATAATTACCTATTCCTGTAATGCAATCTGCAGTGGATTTTTTTGACATTTTTCAGTACTGTTCAGTAGAGAATCTCATTTTTGTTCCTATATATGCATGAAATGTTGGGGGAGCAAATTACATTTCTCACTGTGATTGACTCCTGTGGAGTTATTTGTCTAGGTACCAGCTTGAGGCTCTAAATATTTGTTGGAAGCAAATTCCATTTGGATTTTCAATTTGTGAACCTAATTTTGTTGCAGTTCTAGAAAAAATTACTCATTTGAAATTAATATACACAGTCTACACAGTCATAAATGTTACTACTCCATACAAACGAAACATTGGCATAAAGAATTATAATTATTTTCTTCTTTTTATAGCTCACATTAATTTTTTTAAATTTGTTTTTTGGTTATTAAGGCCATGGAGATTGCGCTCAAGTCTTTCCTTCAGAGACAATCCTAAAGTATTTTATTTTTGTTTTTAAGCTGAGATTCTCACTAGTTCCTCTGACTGCAACAGATAGTGCATGAAATAGAATATCAGCTAACTGCAGGATTTCTAACAAAGGTCACAACAGTTAAATGCACCTGGCATTAAGAGAACTCTGTATGCAAAACTAGGAGGCATAATGAAAACTGGGAGGCTTTATGCTACTTTAGCCAAAACAGGTTACAAGAAGGGCATGAGGAAGGGCTGAGGAAACTACAAGCCTGACAGTCTAAAATCAGTACCTGGATAAACTATGGAGAGGATGACACTGGGTGCTGTAGAAAAGCATGTAAACAACAAGGCAATCATCAGTTTTTTGCTGGCAGCTCATTCACTGCAAGCTGACAGGTCATGTACACCTGATCCTCATATTTTTTTTCCAGCCAGTGTCAAATCAAGTACTGAACACGAAGTCTGGTTTTGCCTTTTTTATGAAATTGTTGTTTCAGTCCAACAAATTAGTATCTGTTATAACTGATGAAAGGATAGTGGTGTATTTCTAGGATTCAGTTATTGAACTAATAAAAGAGTGAGATTAAAAAACCTGTTTGATTGGGGGGTTTTTTTGTTAATTAAAAACTGAGGATATTCTTAGCAATCAGGGACATTGGAGCTGCTCTGCCCTAACATTGCAACAAGGTTACTCTTGATGTTGTTTGTTTTTGACCAGTCTTGTTTTCTGTATTTAGGGGAAAGGGCCTCTATCAGCAAGGCTGGATGGAGCTGCAGTGTTGGGGCACATCTTGCGACTTTGTGTACACTGCCGAATGTCACGCAAAGTAGACTGAGAGAGCTGCAGTGGCAACCCTCTGTTGTTCTTGTTTCTTCCTCACCTGGGTCATAGGTGTTTTAATTACTCACAGCCAATTTCCAAGTCTATCTCACTGTTGGAAAAAGCTACTTGTTCAATTTTTATTTTGATTTTGGTTTTGAATTTATACTTTTGTCTTTCAAAGCACCAGTTCTCTTCTTTCAAAATAATAGTAATTTTTCTGAAAAGTTACCTGGGCTTACTAAGTTTGAAACACATAAAGAATGTTGATATTTTTTATCTCTTGTGAACTACCTCTTCAGTATACTCCTCATTTTCCCTTGTCTTGAAAGTATTAGAAGTCAGTGTGTAGTAATATTAGTAGTAGTGCTATTAAAAAGTTCAAACCTTGAAGATTCTACTGTGCCAAACGCAAAAATAATCGTTCAGTTTTTCCTGAACTTTCGTGGTCTGGAACTCCATAAGTTACAATTCTTGTCCTCCAGAGAAAAGTGTAGTTTGTGTCATGTCAGTGGAACTCAATAATAAGGTGAGCGAAGATGAATTGACTCCTGCCAAGGTGTTCAGTTAAGCATTGGGAATTTTCTTTTTTATAGAGAAGAAAATTATTTTCTGTAATTAAAGGCAACTTTTGTGCTTTTGTCTGATTGCTAGTATTTGATTTATTCTTGACTGATGTCACCATGATCCTAATTTAATATCTGAACATTAATTCTATGCCGGTATAAGAACTTTTCTGCACCTGAAAACAAGTAACCTTGCATTCATGGTCAGTTGTCTTCAGAACGATGCCACAAAGCCATCCATCATAAACACCAATGTGAGAAAAGCTAAGCATCTTCCTTAGGCAATAGGTGAAGATTATAGGAAGTGTAAATGTATGCCATAAATCATGACAATACACACCAGAAGGAGCTGCTGGGCAGTAGCACAGCCAAAGGGATGTGCAGGCAGCATCATGAGAGCCCAGCAGTGAAAGCAGCAATCCAGGAGGCAGGACCCCGAGCCAGGGAAATCTGAACATCCTGTCTGGGTTTTCTAGGCAGCCCCACACACGCAGGAATGTAGGATATCCTCAACAAAAGTACAGCTCACTTGCCATCTCATCAAAGGAGGGAAAACTCGGTCTCAGCTGCCATCAGAGGTGCAGTAAGAACAACAGATCCTTGCTGTGGAGCACCCAGCTGGGAAGGGAGAGATTTCTTGTTCCTGAGACAGTTTTCTGTTAGTCCATGACTGTCTAATCTAAAGTACAGAAATAGATCTGTAACACCTGACACAGGCCTAATTTTCATTAGATATAAAATCTGGATTTTTGCCTTAGGTACCTACATGAGCTAAATGTTTTTGATAGAGAGGAGCTCTTTAAGTCAACCAGATAAAAACATGGAAAGCGGCAATGCTAAGAAAGTGAAGATAATTAAGTGTGGGCTGGGAGCACGAAGAGAGCAGTAGATTCTTTGCACTTGAGTCAAGGGCTTTCAAGAGCAGTGTTATGTAGGAAATCAGATTAGGTGAAAGATGATGAGAAAGTCTCCCCCATCTCTGAAATAGCCTAGCCTTAAAGCAGGTTTATAAGTCAGCTGAATTTAGTGGACCTGTTACAGCTGTAAATGTATCTGCTCTTTAGGACTGACTTCCCAGTAATATACAGAAAATAATTTAGTAGACTCTTGTAACAAGAAAGATATTTTCTTCAAAAGTTGCCTTCTCCTCACACCTTTTTGCTTTCTTTTTCCCTGAGAAATAAGGCATCCTATTGCAACAAGCAGTGCTTGCATTTCCCGCGGGTTCTTTGCTGTACCTTTGTGCTCTGCACAAAGTAGCTGCTAATTGTTGTCAGGATGACAGAAATAGCTGTGTCTGCATCCAGTTAACTCAGAAATGAGTCACTGAATTGTAAGGAAAAGTGCAGCAAAATGCTGTGCCTGGGGAGAATATCCCACTGTGTATCGGTCTGTGTGGGGTTTTTTTGCCCAGGTAAAGGATAGAGTAGTACTATTCCCAAGGGAAGTCTCTGACTCACCTCTATTCCATGCCTGGGAAGGAGCTATAGGAGAAGCTGACAGTTAAATGGGGGAAATGGATTACAGCTATGGATTCCCCTGAAGAACACCTTCTCTTTTAACTCATTTGCTGGCAGTAGGTACCACTCAAAATCAGAGAATTTTGGCAGGCTATGTATCTCAGTGCTACTGTATAGTTGATCTTTGCTAATAGCAAAGATCAAGAAAAAACTCATGGAAAGAGCTGACATTGATCTATTCAGGTTTTTCATCTTATAGAAGCAAAAGAAGGGGATTGGAGAACATTGGAAAATATGGTTTTAAAGCTCTTCAAACAAGTTCCTTTTGTCATAAATCCTGGAAGTGGTATCCAGTGTTGTATCACCAAGAATTGCAAGGAAGCTGCAAGGAGAACAAAACAATAGGAAATAACAAAACCCTCACTTCAGGTGACTAAGAACCTGCCATGGAAAACCATAACATTTTCTGGGGGGGGTTGCGTCCCAAACCTTGAAAAAGAGAATGGAAATATCCTACTACCCAAACTTTAAACCCTTCGTCTACAAGATATAATGGGTTTATGACACCTAGGGCTTAGTATTAACCTAAATTACTTTTAAACCTGATTGTGTAATACATAGAAATAAAGTTGCAACTTGCCATATCCCAGTCATGATGTGGTTGTCTGTTTTTTCCATATATGAGTGATGAGAACTGAAGGTTCATCCAGCTGAGGAAAGCAAAAGAAGCAAAAGCTTTCTCTTTGAGGCTCCCAGTCTTGAATATATGGGGGTTTTTTGGTATTGTTTTTGGTTTGGGTGGGGTTTTTTTTGTTTTGTTTTTGGTTTTGTTTTGGTTGGGGTTTTTTTAGGAGGGGATTGTGGGGGTTTTTTTTGTTTTTTTGGGGGGGGAGTTTTCTGGTCTGTAAAAGTCAATGCACTGTTTGAAAATGCTCGCGGATTTAAAAAATTGAATAGTTCTTGTCAAGGGAATCTTTCACCATTTTATTAGCTCAGATAGAAAATTGATTTCCCCTGAGTAATACTAAAACAGATAAAGCTGAAAACCTGACTAGAAGATGAATATGTCTCAAGTATAAAAATATTCCAATGTAAGATAAATCTGAGTTAAACAAAATTTGTCATGATGGGCAGTGCAACCAGGACCAATGAGGATTAACGTATAGAGGATAATGGAAATGGTTTTTGCTGTTGCTTCAAATATATAATAACCAAAAAAAATCATCTGCTTTCTTGGGATTTGGAATGGAGACATGCAAAATAATGGAAGTAAGTGTTTATGTTGCTTGGTTCATTGCAGGCATTGTGTCCCTGATCTCCCTGGCTGTGCTGTCCTACGAGCGCTACAGCACCCTCACCCTGTGCCACAAGCGCAGCCACGATTTCCGTAAGGCTCTGCTGGCCGTTGGTGGCTCTTGGATTTATTCCCTGGTCTGGACCGTGCCTCCTCTCCTTGGCTGGAGCAGTTATGGGATAGAAGGTGCAGGCACAAGCTGTTCAGTACGCTGGTCCTCAGAGTCGGCTGAGTCCACATCCTACATCATCTGTCTCTTCATCTTCTGCCTGGTTGTCCCGGTGACGGTGATGATGTACTGCTACGGGCGCCTCCTGTACGCCGTCAAACAGGTAAGCTCCTGCCTGCTCTCATGGTACAGCTGCTCTGAGGCAGGTTCTGCATTGCTCTTTTATCACATTTGGAAGTAGTGATGGTAGAGAGCAAATCAGCAAGCCAAAATGAAATTGGAAAGATCGCAGAAATCCCCAAGCAATGAGCATGAGGTCTTCACCAATCTTTTTTAGTTGTCCTGAAGTTCCAGTCAAAACAAAGAGATAGCATCATACACATGCTGATTTTGTGGTTGGTAATACTGTGGAAAACAGTGTATGGGAAAACCAGCATATCAGAGTGAAGTTTACATTTGTAATGAAGTAAAAATACATGTTTACCTGTTTATGAATTAGATATCCATGCAAATACTTCTTCCTGGTTTTGGAGTATAACATTTAATAATTTCTGCTTCTTAATCTTTGGAATCTTAACTCTACAGTAATGTACTTCTGCTGTGATTTACTGAGTTATCCCAAGAGCCAGCTTCTCCTTGTAATTCTAGGCCACATTCAAATTTTTCTTCTAACTACAATCACGATTACCACTACTACTACTACTCCTCCTCCTCCTCCTCCTACTACTACAATGGTACTTCTCTCAGTGATTTAAGGTGCACTACAGATATTCCAAAATGAAACAAAAGACCCTGAAAAGGGTGTGGTATTGTGAAGTTTGAATGCTCTTGGGACAGTAATGAAAGGGTTTAATGATGAATAATGAGAGAGGAATTAATGTATAGATGTTCTCTAAAACGCAATTCTATAAAATGTTCAGATGAAGTAACTAAGGGTGTTAAAAGGGAAAAAAAGCAGAAAATCCCTGAATTGAGGCTCTCCTACAGAATTAAAGTGAATGTAGTTTGCTTTGATTAGTCATAAGGAATTAAGTTTGATTGTTTTACACAATTTGTCAAAACTTTGAGAACACTTAAAGCCCAAATGGGAAATCTTCTCTTCTTTGAATACTGAGTGGGCCAGTAAAATCCCTTTGATGAATCACACATTAGTATTCTTCTTAAAAGTAGTGCAATATAAATACGGAAAAAAATTCCTGTGATTGTAAACCGTTCAAGTGGAGTATCAGTCCATATCTGATCTCTGGACAGCAGTTTCTGTTGCCATCACCTCAAAGTAAGAAGCAGGATCTTGGAATACGTGGTACTAGAAACATGCAGAAGATACACATTTCTTAAAATTTTGGCTTCTCTTTCCTTCAGCCCTCACTGTCCCTGCTGACAACAGTCATCATCCACAATATACAAACACCTGTATGGATGAAGCTTCTGCAGCACATACTTTAGCCTCTGGTGCTAAATATAGACTGATGTTACGCTATTCACTGTTTGGTTTTTTTTAATTCCGTTATATCAGAGGCATTCATAATCTCACTGGTCTGCCTGATGGGTCTCAAGAGGTTATGGCAAACTTACTGAGGGAACAAAATATTATAGAAATGATATGTGCACTCTATAGCCATTTTGTATTTTGTCATGAAGACTGGGTAGACTGGGTGGAAGATTATGTTGATTGATTAGTTAGCTGTCCAGAGATAAAAAAAAGAGAGAAAGAAGAGCATTTTCCACAATCCTTTCTCCTCCATTCTCCTCATGCCTTCCAGAGTGATCCACAAGCCTGTGGGATGCTGGGGTTAGAGGAAACTGAGAAATTTTGTCAATGGTGGAAATGAAAGAAAATTGAACCCAATCTTGCATAACTTGTTGGAGGAACAGGCCTTAGGGAACTAACACTTCTTAAATGCAAAGGAACTTCAGTGGGGATTAGATTACATCATTAAAGTTGTTATAATTAGGGGTCCTAAGAGCTGCCTAAGTATTCGTGAAGTCTTGAATAGCTAAACCCTAAATTTTTACACAAAATATCTAATGCTTTCCTGGTGTTTGTAAAAGATTTTCTTGATGAGTTATATTCACCAAAGAGAATCTCAGTCAGAAAACTCACCAGTCCTCAGCCTTCTGTGATGTACCAAGAAGTATTTTCACCACCATAATCCTAAAACCTTTCATTTCATAAATTTTTTGTGACATGTATATAAATTTCTAATGCACATATCATGACACAGTCACTGAAGTACAGGCTTCTTTCCCTTTTGTCTGAGGTCCTTTAAGTGTTCTGTAATAAACAGGATAGTTCATGAAATGCTAAAGTATGTCATCTTTCAAACTAGAGGAAGAGATGGGCAATATGCAAATGAACATACAGTAGTTCCTATCTAAAAGTACAAAGAGTAGATAGGATAATTTAAAGAAGTTTAACAGAGTTACATTCGTTGTAATGCTGTAACTTTCTGGTGTGGGCAAAAAAATTATCTTGCCATTTTCCAGCCTTGTAGATTAAAGTCCTTCTGTGACTCTCTGTGTTATGTATTTGAAGCAAATACATACATTTGAGGCAAACATAGTGAGTGCATTATCCCAAATTCAGCTCCTTGCTACATCTTCTGACTGCATTTCATAATTTTGCCAGATCTATAGAATTTTTTTATGTTAGAGCATTGCAGCAACAATGATATTGTACTCTGAAATCAAGAGTGCAGGAGTTATGCCATTATTAATAGTGCAATGTAAATTTATTGAGGTGGAAGAAATGTCTTAAGGTATTTGGGGTAGCTAATGCAAGAATTGGCATAGTGCCTTCCTTTTTTCTTTGTGTAGACAGTGATTATAGGTCTGCCTTTCTCTTTTTCTTCTCTAAATTTAGTCAGGTGCTGCAGCATTCTGTCACTTGAAGCATTAATAGATCCCATGAAGTCATCTGCAATCTCTGTAATGGTAAAAAGGATTTCAGTAATACAGGTTTTATGAAAGATCATCTTTTCAAGGAATTAGAAGTCAATAACATCCTTGTATAAATGATGCTAGTAGCAAATGCCATTAAAGAGCATTAAAACGCAACTCCACCACTTTCTCAGAGATCTTGCCATTTATCATACTTGAAGACCCTTAGGAATAACATTTTTCTTTTTAATTTATGGGGTTTTTTTTCCAGACTGGCTTTTTCTGGATGGTTGAGTCTGATCAAAGGGGCAAAGTTTTCTCCCTCACAAAACTTTATTCATGCACATTCTACAGCACAAGGGAAGGAAAATGAGGATGGTTTATTTTTCCTTGTACAATCACATACATTTTTTTCAGTTTTTTGGCTTATGATGCTTCTCTGTGACTCTGTTCTTTCATTCCCTCTGGAAAAATGTTCTTTGTGAAGTTAGTGTCAGTTGTTTACACTTTGAAAAGTGGGCTCCCAAATGTGGAATTGCAGAGATTAGCATTGTGATCACTGTAGCACAAAAGACACAACGTGATTAAAATCCTCCACTGAGGGACCAAGAGAACTCATGTGAACCAGCCTAATGAAAATTAGCCAGACTTTTAGAAAGAGATCTCTTCAGCCTGCAGTATCTCCTACTTACATGCAAAAATCCTGCCCAAGGACAAGAAGAGTCCCAGTAGGATGTTTCAAGAAAAGTTTTCAGTTTGGTTTTATAAAAAACTCTCATCTTATTGTCAGTCTTCTTTCACTGAAAGTCATGCCTGAACAAAGCTTAACAACTTTTCATGAAACATGGCTAGGACATGGAAAACAATGAAAAGGGCTGTAAGCAGACCACAAAGACTTAAACATGCACTTTTTGCTGTGCAAGAGACTGTGTGTTGAAGTGGGCAAAGGGCCAATGTTTTACGGGGTTCTGGAGCAGATGGACTTATAGGACCTGATAGTCCTATAGTGTGATGGGTTTTGGTTTGGTTTTTTTTCCTGTCATTATTGCAGTTCTACTTCGACTTTGTCTTTGAAAAACAAAAAAGAAAGAAAGCAGAAAAAATATTTCTGGAAAATTTGAGGACTATATTAGGCAGAAGTTGGCCTTACCAGTATGTCTTGTTCTCCATCCTGTGATGCACCTGTTATTGTTTAATTCCTCAAAAACTTCTAGTTTTAACTAGTGACCAAATGTTAGTCCAGGTAGTGGAATTACCCAACTATTTCCCTTTACATATTTTTTTTGTTTCTTTTGAAAAGTGTCACATGATTTCTGACTTCTTGATATCATAGAAGAAACAGATAACCCTTTTTTATCCCATCTCCTCACTTTTATGAGTCTTGTCATCTTGTTGGGGAACTGGGAAAGTCAAAGCTATCCAGTTAGAGAACTGTCTATTCCTCTGTCTTCCAGATTTCAAAGTACCAAATTTAGTAGAGGAAAAGTGTGTCCATCTCTTACTAAGAAGTAATGCCCCATAGTGAGAATACCACTTGGTTATACACCCAAGGATACTAATTTTTAAATCTGTATGGTGAGATTTTTACTCTAGGTTATTTTTTAAAGATTTGGGTATAAACAACAGTAGTGGTTTTGACTTCCACACAGGAAGTCCAAGAGAAAAAGGAAAGAAAAGAGGTAATTTTTTATAATTTCTGATTCCTTAATCTTGTTTTATATCTACTATTTGGAACAGTTAAACAATATCTGTAAAAGCATTTATTGTATCATTATTCATTGAAGTAGCCAGGAAATGACAACAAAGGAAAAGGACCACGCCTGTGAATGTTTTCAGTTTTCCATCTCTTTTGGAAATGAACATTTGGAGGAAGAGAGAACATTAGGGCACAATGCTTAGTGATTTAAACTGAAAAAAATCTTCACATAATACAAAGAGTAGTTTGAGAACATAATTATTGTTCCATCATTCCTTCATGTGCTGCATATGCCTATTTATAGAGAAACTTGATTTTCTGAAACTTCATCTTTCATGGCACTGAAGTTATGATTTATGTTCAGAAGACTGATAAAGCAATTATGCACCATTAAATCTTAACTTCTTAGAACCATAAATAAAACAAGGTTTGTTGTCATAGAAGCAAAGCTCAAAATTTTTCTAATTGTTTAATTAAAAAAATAATTCCTAAGAAGAATAATTCAGGTGAAGATGATGTAGACCTGGTTGTATGGTTCCCGTAGATCATCGCCTTCAAATGTCATTCAGTACATTTGGGATTTAATTTCAAAAATGTTTAACCCTTGCTGCCTCTAAGCCTAAACAGTCAGCTACACTCATTAGACGGCCATATTTTGTTATTTTTTACCATATACTCATAAATTTTATTTCTTTTGCCTGGATCTTCATATACCCTTTCCCTCCTAGTTTCTGGTGGCATAGAAGAAAAATGATAGTTTTGCCTTTAATTTTTAAACCTTGCCATAAATATATAATAATTACATCTCATTCAAAGCAAAAAGAGGTTTAGTTTGCAAATTAGTTAATAGATGTTTTCTGTGACATCATCATGAAGAAAAGTGAACTTATTAAAATAGAAGTCTCAGGTTGAGAGAATTGTAATAAACTTACAAAATGTAATAAAAGGCATAGGCTGGATTATCAACTGCTATAAAGTAATACAGCCTATCATTAAAAAAAAAAATCCAAATTTTTTGTACAGCATTCAACAAGCACCTAGCAGTAAATATTCAACATCTGCTTACTGGGCAGTTGTTTGACCTTTGCCAAATTCTTCATGTGCAAGCCACTCTACAGCCAGAACTCAAAGCTGGCATTTTTTGTATTCTGACCATTTTTTGTATTTTGTGATAACAGGAATATTTTGTGATAATAGACATTGTTTTTTTATTCTTTGATTCTGTGGTATGTGCCATAAGAATGGGCTTTAAGAGAGCAATTTACATTCTGGTGTAACACTATTTTGTTCAGAATTTCTGGATCATATCTCCAGTAGAAAAGCTGACTGCCTTTTGTTGTTTCAAGAGGAGCACTAAAAGATATTGCACTGCATGTACTATGTATCTGTGATCAGTGATCAGTTCTTTGAAGTTCTGGCTATTTTCTTCTTGGCTTCTAAACGTGATCAAAATTATTAGAATTCTGTAGATGAGGTGATATCTGGAACAAAAAAGCCATGGAATACTTGAAAAAAAAAACCCAGAAAGTTGTATCTTGCTATTTCTTATGAAGTTAGTAAATTCTGTTGAATATGTAATTTATTTAGACTCAGATTGCAATCTGTAGAGGTATTACATAAGAAATCCTTGCATATCAACTCCTTCCATTTAAAAATTCTCTGATAATTTCTGTAACCACTCTCATCTTCACAGCGCCTGAGTCCCACTGCTTCTTTTCTCCTTTACCCTCACACCGTTCTTTACATCCTCAGATCTCCTCCTTCCTTCCTTCAGTCATTTCCATGCATTTTTTTTCCTTTGATGGTTTGAAGATGCTGTGAATATACACTGATTTCCAAGGCTTTGCAACGCTGATGCTACTATTCCTATTGTACTGAAGAAAAGCACATAGTTTTGAGAAATTACCTGTGAGAATTCAAGGCATTTTAAGAAATCATCTAGCCTAATTTTTTTCTCTATGTTCCCTCTATACTCAGTAGAGAAAGAAAAGCACATCAAGGAGATTATTCTCAAAACCAGCAAATTTTTTTCAGCTGCTGGTACATAACATGAATAGCATTAAAAGAAGCAAATTATATTAGAACAAGGAATAATTTGATCTTGAAAAGAGGATGTGGTGTATCAGTAATTACTATTTATTTAATGGTACCTGTTTTCAATTATTTTCAAAAAAAAGCTATAATTGTTAAATTATTGTGCCATTATGTCATTGTTATTTAATGCCAGGACATAATATAAAGTACAAACATAGCATAACTTTTCAAGCAAAATCTGTGTCATTCTGCCACTAACTTCTGACATTCATACTTTTATAAACAGCAATTTTCAGATGTAAGTATTTAATGTTTCAGACAGTTCTATCCTTACATTTTTGTTCAAGAATATTTCACTGAGGTAAGTGAGGTAAGTGAGGTAAGTATTCCTGTTAGCTGATTTTTTTTTGTTGTTTTTTTAACAGGAAACCTGTTTGAATAAAAAGTTGCTTTCATTAGCTAGAAGGAAGATTTACTAGCATGCTTAATTTTTAAAAGGGTTACTTAGTCTTGTACTCCTTCATAACTATTAGGGTTTTCCCAGGAGCTGAAGTGATTATTAGGTAGCTATCCTGAAAACACTGTAAATATAGTATTGATTTGTGGTTTTCTGCTTTCAACTGCAAAAATATTTCAGTTTTGTGCACTACATTTATACCAGCTTTTATTAAAGGATTCTGTCTCAAGACAATAAAGTTCAGTGTTTTCTGTAACAGTGGAGAAAAATGTCAGATCCTGAGAAATAAAGGAGAAAGCTCATTTTTTTTTTCTTTGTGTATACCTGCAAGGTTTATAAGTTCACCATCTCAGCTTTTAGGAGAGTAAAGGTATGTTGAATCAATCCTACATAGAATGCCTTTCAAAGTCTTTAAGGACATTAACAGCTGTGCTTCCACAGACACGTCTAGCTCATGAGTGACTGGTATATTCACTCAGGGTTGTTCTCATTATTTCTGATTAAAAAGTGTCGACCAAATGTTAAAGCATGTCATCAGATTAGTCTTTGAAGCCTGATCATGCTGGAAGGAAAACAGACATGAGAAAAGATTATGATTTTTCTCTCCCCTGTGCTTGCAGCAGTATAAATCATTAGTTAATTGTCTGCGCTTTGCAGAGAAGCAGTGATAAAACTTTACTGTAAATCAGGCACTGTACAAATTCATTGTAAATCAAATTAATGGCTGGTCAGAAAATAGGAATTCAATGGGTTTGCCACTTTTCATACTTTAGATAAACTAGGGAGAAAATAAGTCTGTCATAATCTTTAATAACAAGCTAATAGAAATTTAAGACCTGATCCATTAATCTCTGGATGCATTATGTACATAAAAAATAGCCTGTGGTTTCATGAGCCTTTCAGTTTACAGCAAATAGTGTACATCAATACCAAGCATTCACAACATCTCAGTTCAGGGTATGATTTAGTAAAGGTTTTTCCTGATAAGAAAAAGAAAAAGAGGTTTTTTGTTGTTGTTGGGTTTTTTTGGTTTTTTTTTCTCACCACTTATAAAACTGGAAAGGTTAAACGTACAGAAGGGTGTTTTGCACTCTAAAACATACAAAGTTTTGTACCTACATTTCAGGATACCAGACCTTAGCTACACTTACTTACTCTTCTGTAGTTTAACTCCACTTCAGAGACTGACTTGTGACCTCAGGCAAATTCCCCGACTGAAGACTTGGAGGAAAATTAATTGTCCAGCATGTAGCAGCAATGTGGCATTGTCCCCTAGAGAGACACTTCTGAAGGTCTGTCTGCAAAGCGACACTGCTGTGCTATGAAGAGAAGAAATGTGCAATGCCCAAAGGCCTTTTCTGGTGATCACCATGCACTTGGTAACAGATTAACTGTGCCATGGTGTGAGAGGCCGGTCCCTAGCCAGTGTTGCCCAGGAGGGAAGTCAAAGCAGAGGGTCTTGGTTCACAGCGTGTAAACTATAATGTATATAGCAAAGCCTTCAGTCACAATTGTGGAATCATGGACGAGACACTATACACCATCTAGTTCCAACACTCTTGCCATGGGAACCTTCTTAGAGTGTTCTGTGGCAAAACTGCAGGGGATCCAAGTATGCTGACAGTTAAGCAGGATGGATGATCAGGGATAAGAGCTTTATCTCACTGTGTGAAGTAGTTTTATGCAGTAGGATGGACATAGTTATGCATGCTTTTAAAAATATGCACCTATTCCATGTCTTCCTTTTCCAAGGAGGTTTAGTTTTCATTAGTGTGTGTGTGGAAAATGGAATTTTCTTTTTTTCTTTAAAGGCACCTTGTTGTATGAAAAAGTGCTTTATGTGCACATGAATGTCAAAGATTTTGGCTTTCTCTCTTGTACTCAGACAAATGTGCATACTACTTTAAATAGATCTAGTTGAGAAATAGAATTTCTCGTATTTTTCCAGTTAAAGACTTTTGATGGATATATTTATTTTCTTGAAAAAGAGGGGCACACAACACAAATCTTAACCTCACTATTTTTCACCAGTTTCACCAGCAATTCATCAGCATTTTATTTTTACATAATCCTCCTCTGGAACATTAAGATGTTGAAAATAAAACAACATCCTCTTGACCCTGAAACCACTCAGGGCCCTGATACCTTTGTACAGCAGCACTTCGCCAAAGTGAAGTGGAACCAAAGATCCTGGAAATCGTTGGAGCTGATGGCCTAAAATGCCTGTGAGATCCAGTGTCCTGAATAAAATAGCTCTGTGAGGTAGCAAGCCACTAAAAGGCTGGGCATTTTTTGGTCTCTGTCAGACATATTGTCAAGGACCAAGAGAGAAGCCCAGGGACACTTGGATACCACCAGAAAAGTCTCAGATTGGCATGTTCCCATAGGATGTTTTCATTTTTGTGAATCAGTTTCCCAGTGCAAATATGTTGTGCTAGGAATTCTTTTGACCTTAGCTGATCTGTAAATTGCCAAGGAGACACTTCTGTTGCAGTGAAGCTGTCTTCAGAATGTTAGGAAGGTTTCTGTGTTTCTAGCTTTTCCCACCTTCTCCACCTTGCTCAGTATGCATATGTGGTATGATAATAAACACGCAGCTCTTGCATTCACATAATAGTTCATTTCCCCTGGGGTTTAACAAGGGTAAAGGTACAAATACTGGTGTTCAGATCACTTTGCCTCATCATTACAGCAAAGAAGTGTTGAGAAGTCACACTAATTTTGATGTTCTAGGAAGGTGTTCTCTCATGTTCATCCAGTCAACCCGAATCCGTGTTATCACAAGTTTTGTTGTGGGGTTTATAGGTCTATACTTCAATTTACAAGTATCTGTTGTCTTACTATGTGTACTAATTTCAATGAGCCTGATAGTAAAGTGAAGGCCACTGTCACAAGTGAAAAATTACAGCAGAAATAGGGCCAAAATCACAGAATCACAGAACGTGTAGGTTGGAAGAGACCTTCAAGATCATTGAGTCCAACCCAGCCCTAACACCTCAACTAGATCATGATATCAAGTGCCACATCCAGTCTCTTTTTAAACACATCCAGGGATGGTGACTCCACCACCTCCCCGGGCAGACTCTTCCAGTATTTAATCACTCTTTCAGTGAAAAACTTCTTCCTAATATCCAACCTGTATTTCCCTTGATGCAGCTTAAGACTGTGTCCTCTTGTTCTGCCAGTTGCTGCCTGGAGAAAGAGAGCAACTCCCAGCTGTCTACAAACTACCCTTCAGGAAGTTGTAGAGAGTGATAAGGTCACCTCTGAGTCTCCTTTTCTCCAGGCTAAACAACCCCAGCTGCCCCAGATGTTCTTCATATGGCTTGTTTTCCAAGCCTCTCACCAGCTTTGTTGCCTCCTCTGGACACGTTCAAGCATCTCAACGTCCTTCCTAAACTGAGGGGCCCAGAACTGGACACAA
>VXBB01003375.1:74850-107775 GCA_013399915.1 Illadopsis cleaveri | reverse complement strand
GTCACTCAGTATAAATTGTTCCATTATCTTGCCAGGTACTGAAGTCAGACTGACTGGTCTATAATTACTGGGATCCTCCTTCTCACCCTTTTTGTGCATGGGTGTCACATTGGCCAGCTTCCAATCATCCGGAACCTCACCAGTGAGCCAGGACTATTGGTAAATGAGGGAGAGCAGCTTTGCAAACTCAACTGCCAGCTCCCTCATCGCCCTGGGGTGGATCCCGTCTGGGCTCATAGATTTATGAGTATTCAGGCATTTCAACAGTTCTCTGACTGCCTCCTCTTGGATAATGGGGGGACTATTCTGTTCCCTGACACCATCAAGGAACCCGGGAGGACAGTTGTCCTGAATGCAAGTTGTCTTCTCGCTGGAGACTGAGGCAAAGAAGGCCAATAATATTTTAAACAGAGATTTATATTTCAGGCAGCTTTGGATTAATTTGAGTCCATAATAATTGATGACCAATACTCTAAGTGCCTTTAGTTACTGGCCTTGGTAGAATATAACCTTAGAGCACAGCAACTTGGGGCAGTCAGCTGGGTGACTAATAATGTGTTTGTTTGTTTGTTTGTTTGTTTGTTTGTTTGTGTGTAATGCCTGGCAGGGGAATAAGTGGGAAGATCAGGCTGGAGCAGGAGGAAGGGAGCAGTCTGTGGTCAAGGCCACTGCCTTGGCCACAGCAAAGAATTTGTGCAGTTTGTGGGGGCCAAGTGGCTGCTCCTGGGCAGGTCTGGGAAAACACACGGCACCCTGATGGAGAGCAGCTTCCAGCAGAGTGAAATCTGTTCTTGTGAACTATGTAGAGTAGAGGCTTCTGAGGCTTTTTAAAACTTAGTACTAACATATAGCTTTTCAAAACTTCTTCTGGAAGAAAGATACAGTTCAGGCACTTTCCAGTTTGCCCCTGACACTTGCTTTAAGAGGAGCTTCCTTTACTGAAGGAGCACTTGTCCAGACCTTCCCAGGAGAAATGACAGCCATCATGATAACACCATGTAGACAGTTTTACATTTCTTCTTATTAGGCAGATGTTTCATTTGAATTTCATTTCATTGGTAATGCAGTTGTTAGATGAAATTTTCAGCTGCTTAATTATAAACATCTTCATGTTAAAAAGCTCAGGAATCCTTACGAAGTAAATCAATATTTCTGTGCAGAGGTAAAGGATAGGAAAGAAAAAGATAAGGTCTTAATTAGCTAATGTTTCCATCAGAGAAATATGCATAATGTGTTTTACTCTACTTCTCAAGTTATTTTTAATCTGTTGACTCTCCAACTTTTCTATTTGATGCAGTTTTCATTGTAAGTTGACCACTGTCCCCGTTGTGGTCTTAATTCATCTTCCCTTGTTACTTCAAGGTATAAAAGTAAAAAGAGTGAATGTTCACTCTTAATTTATAGTGTTTAGGATCCTGAGACTTCACTTCCCTCTTCATTAAGCATCTTTTTTTCCCATGGTTCTTCTTCTAAAATGTCTACACCATACGCATCTTAAAACAACAAACAACGGTCTCTAGCTTGAGGTGTAGTCACCTGGGCTTGCAATGAATGGGTGATTATTTGACTTTTAGTAGCACAACTGACATCTGCTAAACAGCTAAATTAATCACAGATGAGTATGTGCTAGGGTTGCCTTAGGGTATATTCCAGACCTTCTCTTGTACTTGAGAGTGGTAATCTGAATTTAAATGGGAGACCTGTCAACTAAATCGCTTGTAAGGTAATCAAAAGCATGTAAGGTGTTTTCTAAGGGGATCTCAGCAATATTTAGCAGAAGAGGCACAACATTGCAATTTCAGAAGGCTGTGATATTAATTTTATCAGGTAGTATAACACTTCACTTGAAACTGCCCCAAACATGGCAAGATAGATTTCCATTTACTTGAGATCCTGCTACTGATATCTGGCCTATTAAAGACTAAATATAAACAAAATTTGAATAAAACCGACCTCCACAGAAATCAAAAAGGAAGAAATTCATAAATATTCTGAGACTAAATTAAAAACAACCAGAGAAACAAAAATTGAGCAAACACTCCCATAAATAATGAAACTTTCCCTACCTGGAGCACACTGAAATATACACATTTTTTTGTTCCCATTGGCAGTCCCATTAAACGTACTTAAAAATTTGGTTGTATGTCTGTAAAACCCTGCATACAAACTATTGCATTGCACAGAAAAGAGAATGAATGTTGCCACTAGATCCTGGTTGCATCTATCCCTGTTTAATAACAGTAGCACTCTGCTCTGCTCTGATGCCCTCAGCATGGAACGGGGCATTTTAAAAAACCCTGTCTCTGGGAAAGTTCATTTAAGAAAATCTGCTTGAATATTTCTACTTTCTCTATTGTTATGGCTTGCAAGACCTCAATAAAAGTCCTTAAAGGTCTTACCTGGTGCTTTTCTCTCTCTAACTCCCTGAGCAACTTCAGGATATTAGTTCAGTTTAAATGTCAAGTTGAAAGAACTGGCTTTCACATTGCTCCAACCTGGCCTTTCTGCATCAATGTTTAATCTTTCTGAAGAAAATTTGTGACTGTGGTTGGCAGTCTGGCCTTGGCCTTTTGTTAATTGCATGCTACTCCTGGGAGAATTTTCTTTTTGTATGTATTCTTTCACTGTACAGCAGTGCAAATGCTCTTCTGCCCTGCTTATGCTTCTGTGCTCCAGGATGGTCAAGGCTCAGTAGGTGCTTAGTCACGTCAGCCTGGAACATTTCAGGTTTTCTCAATATATAATTGAATGGATTTGCTTTGGTCTCCATTGCTTGCCAAGTAAGTTCAGGATGTTAATTCAGTCTAAATGTCAAGTTAAAAGAAATACAATTCCAGCCTGCTGAATCGTCTTGTTAACTCATTCTTCTTTTACTTTGACCTTTCCTTAGGGAGGTACAGGTATTGCTCGATTAGTTTCAGCCTTTCCAGAAGGATGGCGGAATTTTATATGACTACACCATCTCTGAGGTCATTAAATTCACACTGGACAGGTTTTATACTGGCTCTAACTGTGTCTATCCCTACTTACTCACTGCACTATGAAGAATTCTTCTGTCCCAAAACTCAGAAATGAAAGTGTTGCTCACAAGTGAGTTGAATTTGCAATATTTATATTTAATAAATACTGACTCGAAGAGGGTTGGGCTTGTTAGTGAACCATTGCTAGAATAGTTTATATCTCGACACTAATTGTCTCAGGTGTGTTGACCCTATTGAAATTAGAATCAGAAGGAATTCTAAAGAATTATTAAAAATATCTGTGTTGATTTTTCCTGGCTGTAATTGAGGGGGAAAAAAAAAAAAAAAGGCATGTGCAGAGCAAAAGAACAAAATTAGGTTGTAAAAAATATTGTTCTAGTGCCAGTCTCTTCCTTGCAAAATAAAGGATATATTATACAATTGGAAGTAGTATTAATTTGCAGATTGAAAAGTGAAACACAGATTTGACTACTTGCCACATGCAGAATGTCCAACCTTAGTGTGTGACATCCTCAGTAGTTACAGCCCCCTTTAATAGACTTGCAGTAAATATCCATGGAGAGCATCAGCTGGGAGGTGAGTGCAGTTGATGAAGAAAGCAAGGGACAATGGCCAACAACAATTGTCTGAAGCAAGAAAGCTGAGAACAAGGCGTGAGAGTAGCTTTATGTCACAGATCAAGAGCACCTGAGGTGCAGTTATTTGTGCAAAGTAACTCTATCATACATCATATATACATACATGAATGATAAAGGGCTCCTGGTTATCACCCTTCAAAGACATGGCAGAGTTAGTTTGGGTAATTTAATGAAAAGTTCAGTTCTCTATTCAGGAAAATCAAAATAAATAAGATGTTAGAAATTGCTAGGAAAGGGGTTGAAAGAAACATCCCAATGTTATACCATTGTATAAACCTGATTATTGCAAGAATTACTGGTCATCCATTTGAAAAGAATATAAGATAGACAGAAAAGGTGCAAAAAGGGTAACAAGTGCTGTCATAGCTACAGAAGTAGTGTTTAAGGAGAGATTAAAAGTGAGAGAAATATCCTCAGAAGCCAACATTCAAATATTAATGTCTTTCAAGTATGGTACTGCATTTCAGACACTTGAGGTGAAATTCCAGATTCCAAGATTAATATAATATGATTAATATAATCCAAGCTGGAAAGCATTCAGGCCCATCTAGAGTACCACTGAGAACCCTGTGTGTATAGACAGTGTTTCAGAAGCAGAACATGAGCTCTGAATTTCCAGGTACAGCTCCATATGTGAGCAAGAGTTGACCATATCACACCAATTCCTTCCTTACCCTTTTCTTTTGCTTTGCTCTTCCTTTCCCCCACCATTTTTCCATTCTCTTCCATCCTCTGCTGTCTTTTTCTCTCTTTCTCATTCCTGTTAGTCTCAATCAACAACAAGCTTGCTGGTAACAATTGTTTTCATCTAAATTAAAGCACACATTAATGTATAGCTACCTGATCATGTTTGCTGACTGAACCATTCTAGTGGAATCTTTATGTTAGATTACTCTTAGATTGCTCCTGAAAAAAACCTGCAGCTATATGACCTGATGCCTTCTTGGACACAGTCAGTGGTCCCACTGGCCGAAGACCAGTTTGCCATCTATTCAACTGCCACTTTACTCTTTCAGGATTCTAATCACTACAAAAACAAATCAAAATATACTAAAGAATAGCCATCATGTAGTTTTAATTTGTAACATTTTTCTACTGCACCTTTGTCTGTCCCCTTGGAGTATGTGAGAATACATGGCAAGTAATGAACCAGTAATACATGGCTCTAATGAACCATTACAGAGTGAGAGATTTTTCTGCTTGGATACAAAATGTGGAATCTGTATTGATTGTTTTCAGTTGTCATCCGTATTGTGTTTTTCATTGTGTTTTCCTATAACCCAGAAATCTATGCTACCTGAAGAAATGATTTATAAAAATGCTACCTTTTGTGCAGCAGCAGAGTAACAACAATATAGTTGTGTTTGCTATACTACTCCCCTTCAACAAATGAGAAACAAATTTGAGAGAAAAACAATATTATTCAGAAGTAAAGTTCCAAAGCCAGGTATCTTGTATCTCAGTCATGTTCTAAGAAGTTATTTTGGTCTTTTTCTTACTGAAATTGTTTCTTTTACAGGCTCAGACCTGTCAGGATTCAAAAGACTTAGTAGTATCAAAGCCAATATAACCTGATGGGCTGTTGGTGTTTTTCACTGTTTTCTTCCAAAGTAAGAATGCCTATCAGGAAGATGTGTTTTACTTTATGCATTATTACAGTTCACATATAAAAATGAAATGGAGCTTGTCAACTAACCAAGTTTTGCAAAGCTGCACATTTTATTTTTAATATGTAATCTATTTCTCTTCCCTATCAACAGTATAATTCAGCATCAGTATATTTTACAATTGTGTGTCAGCACTATCTGTGCTGTGCTCTTTCTGTAGAGAAATGACAAGCATTTATCTAAGTTGGTGAAGTTAACAGAGCTCATCACTTTTATGAATGCCTGGCTTTCTCTCAGAAATGCCAGTAGGATGCCAGCTGGGCTATTAGTGCTATAAAACTGCCACTTCTTCCCTAAGTGATGATGGTGACTCTATAAAAATCACTGACCTGCCTTTAAGCAAGCTTGGTGAACTTCATTTCAGTGAAGTCCATTTGTAGCCTGTTGCAAAGTCAGCAGGAAATACTCAGTAGATCCCCACCTCTCAGATGAATGCTCTGTGCTATGGGCAATTTTAACATTTACTCAGAATTGATAGGCTTGGTAGTGGCCTACTAATCCTTAGTAGGATTCATGAGCGAAAACCGCTCTTTTCTGTCCATCAGTGTGGCCATTTACTGCAGAAACATCAGCCAAGGAGATTTGTTTCCCAATGATCCACTACCTGGACATTTCCAATTACCTCCTTTCAATGGACACCCCATTAAGTCATAGTCTGGCAACACCAAATGGGGTAGAAGGTGTTTTTTAAAGCTTTTTCTTCCTCTCACTACTCTAAATAGTCTTTGAAGTCTTTGTAGTTGAATATTCTGAATCGAAACTGCCAACATGAGTTGCCCAAAAGGTAACCAGAATCAACTCTACTCACATTTTGACAGGTAACCTGGTCTAGAGGATAAAAGGGAAATTAGTCATGATACAACTCAAGTTCTTTGCACATGATATGCCCTTAGCAACTAGGAAAATACTGTCCTAGAGGACTCCCTTAAAGGACTCCATTTCATGGAGATCTGTCAAGTGCTTTCAGCACTCTCATTAATGATATTGATCTATAATTAACACCCTGTGGTCATCAGGATTGGTCAACGCAAGTGCAGGGTTTTGCACAACAAGAAATCATACAAGATGAATAAACACAGGCTGGGAATCAGTGCAGTCTAAAGGATGTAATTTGAATAGTGAGTCCCACACAATGTATGGGTTTGGGAACACGATACCTTTGCAAACAGAATAGATCTTATTGTGGGACAGGTGAGCAGAGGTGTGGAACACCTGGTTGTGCTCTGTTCTGTCTGCCTGGTTTTGTTAAACCATTTTGAGAACATATATGTGAACAGTTTTCAAATGTAAAAACATTGCTACTAAAGAGAAGCAGTTGTGACTCATTGTTCTTGCATACCCTTACGCTAATGGAAAGACACAAAGAAAGATTTTCTAGAAATGAATGTCTAGATCAGATGTTACTAAAAGTTTTGTGAGGACATAAGTGTTGAAATCATGGAGAAGGTTGTTCAGGGGTAAGAGTATCTTTCTATTAGACAGTAACTCCCAGGCTGATAGAGGAGTATTTGTCCTGCATTTAGTGGATATGGGGGAAGGGGGAATGATGGACAACACCAAATCCCTTGAGGATCCTTCCAGCCCTCTGGCTGTAAGGTTTTAAATGCATTAAAATTCATGGAATCCCTAATATTTATTTGCAAAGATAGTAAAACCACTTCATCATGGTAACAGGAAATGTATGGTACTAGAGCAGTTTATGACAACATGAAAATGAAATGGTACGAAAGCAGAGAAATTCAGTCCTTTGTCTCCACCAGCTGCTATTTATTTTAATGTGCATCTGACGAAGTAACAGAAACTTTCAGAATGCCAGATTTGTGAATATGTAACAAAAGCTATAACCCAAAACTTTGCTGACTCTGTCACACTTGGCATTTGTTTTCACTTAGAGAATATTTTACTTGGCATGCTTATTTTACTTTGGGATGCATATTTCAGTGTTACTGTTGCATTAGAAAACATGTATTTCCTTTGTTTTTTTCAACTATTATGTCCAGCTTCAGAAGACAGACAAAGGAAAAAAAACCTGATTTAATCTGGAGTATAGCAATCATGTATGGTGGTAAAAGTATAATTCAGAGACATTTTACAAAAAAAGCCCCATACATATATCTGGTTTTTTATACTCCTTTGCTCTATTTTCTAATGATGATGGTGACTCTGCAGGGAAGACATCTAGATGGTTCCACTTTAGGCCATAATTCAGTGTAAAGCTGAAATAAAGAAAAAATATTTATATCCCTCCCTCAGCCATATGTCTCTAGAACATAATGTTTTCAAGCATCATTGCTTCCACAGACCAATAGTCTTCCATAAGAGAGGATACAGGGGGTAGAAATTTGAAGTCTCTCAACAAGCTCATCCATTTGAGTTGTAAGCATTTAGAAAATTAGAATGTTTTGAGCTATACAAGAAAGCATGTTATTTTTATTAGTTTTGTTCAAAATTCTAACAAGGAATAGTATTTAAAACACAACTGCCTATCTTTTCTGTATTATGTAGGAGTCATAGTGTGTTTTTACATGTCATATACTGCATACCACAAAGCTATGGTCAGAAAATATAAATGCTGGATCTTGCATGTCTCGGAGTACTGGGCATGGATGAACTCTGGTCAGTTCTTTTAGACTGGGCACTGTGGGACTTCTTTCTCTAGTCCATTTCTTTCCATCCATATTGCTTCCCACCAGCTGCTTTATGCTATATCTGACACCTTCAAAGTCTTTCCCATCATTTTTTCTTCTGTCACTTTTGAGTATGACTTATTTTAAATATTGTTTATAAGGTTCCTAAAAATGGAATTTATAGATCTCTGCGAATAGATCCAGTATCAAATCTCTGAAGGCATGATGATCCTAAGGCTGCAGGCTTGGAGAAGTCACTCCCACGTCCAGTTTCCCACATCTTGTTTCTATGTGAAGCAATGTCTGACTGCCCACAGTGAACATGCTGCCCCCCTCTCTAGAGGACATTTCTGACACAGTGTGTTCATTCCGACTGAGAGGTTGAACAAGCCTACAACTTTGCCTTTCTTGTAAAGAGGAATGCTGCTTTGAGGTGATCCTCAAGGTAGTGTTAGAGGGGTAGGCAGGGTAGATGTTCCCAGACTGAAGCTGTCATGGTTCTCCCAAAAGGCTGCAAGTGCCAGTGGGAAAGGCAGCATCACAAAAAGCAGAGCCTGTTGCACTAGACTAGAAAAACCTCTGTGGACAAACCACTAGAAAGGGCCAAATATACACTAGAGAATGGATGTTACTTTTTCCATGTCTAATTATTTATTCTTTCCTTACCTGTTCCCTGATCTTTTTCTTAGAATCTTTTATGCTGTCTTCACCTTGTAATGTCAAATTTTGGTCTAATACCCCAACTCCAATAGAACTTTTTAAAAAATTTGTTTTGTAGGGGCAGGAATGAAAATTTTAACAAGAAAAAGGAATTTTGTTGTTGGGTTGTTTTTGGTTTGATTTTTATTAACTGTACGTATTCTAAGTAGATGTAAAAATCAGACAAAGTACCTCATGCTCCTGGTTATTTCCAGTAGCCACTGATTTTATATAATTTATAAAGGACTGTCTGTAATCCAAAAGTTGCAGAAAAGGAATTTATCTTCCTTTTCTGTGTGTGAAGATAAATAAATGTTTATGAACACCAGGCTAGGTACAACTCACTAAGCCAACTTCCCCTTGCATACAATCTCACCTATTAGAGTGAGGGTTAGAGAGACCTAACCTCTTGAGGTGCAACACAATCCTGAGTGCACCCCTCCCAAGGAAAAAAGTGTGTACACCCGAGCCTCAGTCTTATTGGTTAAATTTAATTTGTCTAACTTAGCTGTTTACATTAATTTCTATGTCCAATTTGTCATTCTGAGTTGAAAAATTATATGTTGTAGAGTGGGATTTAAAATCAGGAGGGTATCAAAGGTTCTGCTGAGAGAAGAACTGAAGACTTTTGAGACTTCTCAGGGTCGGGTCAATTTTGTTTTGATTTTTTCTGAATACACCTGTGCCATGGCAAGTGTTTAAGAATATGAGGGAAAGCAACTGGAGGAGAACATTTTCAGGCCATTTTTGGCATAATTCCTATCTTTTTAAAGATGCCAATTAGATGAGAGCTTTGAAAACACTTTGTATTTATATTCTTTGTAGGGTCTATAGGATTTGACTAGCAGATCCAAGCACATCTATTAGGCTTATTTAAATATAAATAGCTGCATATCAAAGGCACACCCACTTGTCCTTAATGATCCCTTGCTTCACGTCAATAGAAATTTTCAGGAAAATGGGAGAGGATCTCTCACTAAAGTGTGGGAAAATCCGCCCTCTTCCCAGGAGAAAGGGTAACTGTGGTTAGGTACTGCCTGAGAGGTTTTGTCATCTGATTTCACTGCAAGGAGTGCAGCTGCCAATCCAGAGGAAAGCAAAGCTTGAATTCTCACCCACATATGCTAGCCTGGTGAAAAGTAGCATTAAATGTGAGTGGGAGCTTACATACCTGCAAAAATGGACCTAGGGGAATAGCCAAGCTCCATTTTCAGGGAAAACATTACCCTGACACTTTTTTTTTTAAATTCACGCCCCAGATTCAAAAAAAGTATTGATATTTAGAGCAGAAGGGGTTGTGGTTAATTTAATTCATGAGGTAAAGAGGGTGGTGAGTAATATTTGAATCATAACTTGTTTTTTTCCTAACTTTCTTCTCCAAACTTGGATGACTCTGGTGTAAAAAATTTTCACATAATTATGGAAATATATAATGTATGTATACATATTTGTAAGATATATAGTGTGTGGTGTGTATACATTTTTGCATAAATACAAATACATGTATATACATATTTCAAAATGTTATTTTTTGTCTTTGATTGAAAATATTTTTCCTTTAAGTGCAGAAAAGTGTGCAGTCAGTTTTCTATGTAGATGGTTGCATATTGCTGTTTAGCATAAAGTAGCCTAGAAAGAAACCTGGAAAGAAATTTTACACCTATCAGTTCATCTGTTGTTGAAGAGCTCAACTTTATTAGTGATATTTCGTATACACATTCTACATTTTGCTGTATCTGGAAGAAAGAACACAGAAACTAAGAAGGAATTAAGGTCTGACTTTTTCACTTCCTGCTTCAGAAATTCTTCAATGCAAAATACATCAAAGTCAGCTTTAATATATTTTTTGTTAATTTTTCCTTTCTTTTATTGTCATCTGGGCTGTTCAGTCAGTCAGTGCCATCACAAAAGTTTTTAAAACAACAACAGCAAAAACCCTAACACAAACCAGAAGTTAGTTGTTAAATAATTGGTTAAAAATGTAATATGTTGTCAAGCTTTTCAAGAAGAGGAATGTTAAACTAAAATACTGCCTTGATTTTCTGAAAGTAATGTTGGGACCTTCCACCTTTATAATAATAGCAAGCTGTGTTGCAGAGCAGCAACACGTAGGAATATAAAAATACAGGTTCACATCTTCCTTGTGTTAAGGACTCCAGGGCTGGATGCAGCACTCCAGGTGGACTCTCATGAGGGCAGAGCAGAGGAGGAAAATCACCTCCCTCAGCCTGCTGTCCAGTCCTCTTTTAATGCAGCCCAGGATGGGCTTCTGGGCTGAGAGTGCATATTGCCAACTTTCGGCCAGCCTTTCATCCATGAGAACCTGAAGTCCTTTTCTGCAGGGATGGTCTCAATGACTTTTCCCAGTCTGCCGTAATTTTTGGGATTTCCCCAACCCATGTGCAGCGCCTGGCACTTGGACTTGGTGAATTTCCAAAACTCAGTGTTTGGACAATGCTGTCAGTCACATGGCACGATTATTGGAGCTGCCCTGTATGAGTGCAGGAGTTGGACTTTGATGATCCTTGTAAGAGTATCTAAAGGACTTCTCTTTCTGAAACCAAACTGTTAATGCAACCCAAGATAGAGGGCATATACACCTTTAATCTTCTCATACACGCTGATGCTAGAAAATATATAGTGAGTAAAGAAGGTCAGGATAAAACATGAATTATCAATGACAAGAGTCATTGATAATTCATGTTTTTTCATTGATACCATGGGCTCCTTGTTTAATATGTGGGAATGTGTTCACCGTGTTAGTCAAATTACTGCTAAAAGCCCTTTAGCAGTGAAAAAAAAAAAAAATCCTGCATCTAAGAGGATTATAGTGTTCCTTAAGTCCATAATAAAACTTGGCTGATTTTAGCATCAATAGCAGTTATGCTTTGAGGGCAATGTACAAAGCCATGAATTTTGTATTTAAAGCATCACTTCACCTTGAGGCATTAAGGCAGCTAATTCCCATTTCAGTAACAAAAATTTACAATAAAACCAGTCTTCAGCTGATATAATATGCTTCCTGTGGACTTAAATTCCTACACTTAACAGTGACATGAAATAATTAGCTATATGGCTCCTTTTTGTGGTTTTATGTCTTCTGCTTTCTGTATTTGTTGCTATGAACTCATTATGTGGCCCCAGCTGAGCAAAATGCTCATGTGCATGCTTAAATCACAGTTTTCTCATTGGATGTGTAAGTGTAAATGCTTTGTAGAGTCAAGGCCCATTGAATTCTAAGATGACCCAAAACAGATGTTTTTGTTCACTCTCCATTTCCACAGGACAATACATCTCTTCGGTGTTCACTCATTTTGAACTTGGCCACCTAACTGCTAACAAAGGAGGCATTAACTTTTAAGCCAGTGAGCCTTCTTTTTCCAGGATTGCCTATTTTAAACAACAAAGTATTAAATCCTCCTTATTATTAATCTGTACAGTACTGTTTCTGGGGTAGCTCACACTGAGAAATAGATTACTTGGAGAGTATGTTTTCTACAGCCATTTAGAGCTTTACATGCTTTGGAGTTATGGTTGATTTTTCCCTCCTTTTTTCCTTGTTTTGCTCAAGGACAGAATCCACAGAGATGGGAGAGGAGAAGGCTCATCACAACTGACATTTCAGTCACTGCCTAGTTTGCTTGCAAGGTTTAGCAGAAGTTTATTCATACCAATAAACGGAGGCCATATCTGATTTTCTTTTTTTAGAAATGCAACAGAGAGGACTGTCTACTTGACTGGTTCATGATGGAAGAAGAATGATCTTTTTCGAGCTTTTTCTTCTACTGCAGCTTTTGCATTAAAAAAAGCCTTCTGTTCATTTCAAGAAGCCATAGTAGACTAAATGTTCAAAGATTGGCAGATTTCCCTCAGATAATTATGAATATTTTACTTGTGTCTGGTTTTGGTTGTTCTGTCGAATACTTGATCATGTCAAAACAAGCACTTATAGCTGATACTGAAAGATGCTGGTGGCAACAAACACTGCTGCTCATAAATAGTCTTTTTTCTTCACTGTGCAGTTCTGAAGTAGTGAAGTAAACATGGTTATATGAGTGTAAGATGCACAAATACAGATCCAGGAATGAAAGGATATTTACAGCATCCGCTATTTAGGTGTACGGGGTATAGTTAGTGTTACTATTTTCCATTTTAATAAATAGCTGGAGAAAGAGAAAGTGACTTGAAGGACAAAACTTACAAACAGGACCCCTGATTTCTAAGATGTTATGATGTACATGCCCCTTGCTTGAAGTGGCTCTGGATGGTGCATAGTCTCTCCATCTAGTGGTTAGATGGATGAGATGCCATATATTCCTCATAACCTTCAAGATGTTCACAGCTGAAAATGGGTGCCGCTAAAATATGAAGGAAATGCTTTATTATAAAAAGCTCATAGCTGCATTAAGTAAGGAGGAGAGACTAGGGTAAATATGAAAAAGAAAGCACAGGGGAATTCAAAACTGTCAGGTTAG
This sequence comes from Illadopsis cleaveri, assembly GCA_013399915.1. Classification (NCBI taxonomy): domain Eukaryota; kingdom Metazoa; phylum Chordata; class Aves; order Passeriformes; family Timaliidae; genus Illadopsis; species Illadopsis cleaveri. The sequence goes on along the minus strand of VXBB01003375.1, from coordinate 94,688 downwards.
ATCTTCATTATTGAAGCTTCCCCTTCTTAATATCGAACATTGGCCCAGCTCCCTTTCCTTACATATATAAAAAACCCAGCTTGTCCATGGATGGAATATGATGGACTGGCTACACATGTGCCTCTGGCACTGTGGGCCTTGCAGTTACCTCACAACCACTATGCACAAACATCCTTCAGGTCTTTCCTGGTACTTCTGCCTTCTTCTGAGTAGATGAAGTGCCACCAGTATTCCCTTGGTCTCATAAGTCATGCCCAGATAATTCCAGAGAGAGCTGAGCAAGTGGCTGCAGTAGGTCAAACTTTTGGCTCTGGAGTGCAGGAAGGGGCAGGCTGACCCCCTGGGCAAGGTGCTGCTCAGGGCTCTTCTCCATATGAACCTCTTTGATGGCTAAAAAAATTATTTAAAGCAGCAAATCCCTGCCCAGAGGTAGGTAGCTGCTGTCTTCTTTTGTCTGGGCTGGAAGGCTCCAGTGTTTGGCCTGACAAAAACCCATAGACTCAGCTGTGGTTGCCATCTGGCTGCTCCCTCCAGGAACAGGCTGACTTTTCCAGTTGACTTGGACAGTGATGAGGTCTGGACTGACACCCACAATGCCTAAATTGGGTAACCAGATAACCAGAACCTATTACTTTAAAATAATTTCCTATGACCTACAGTCCTATTATTATCTCCCATACCATTGTACAACAGTGTTTGTGTGTTTAGAAGGTTTACTTACTTTCTGCAAAGATAGACTCATTCTCTTTTCTCGTTAAGGAAAGGACAGACTTGTTCTGCCTAGAGGAAGTCAAGCTTCCTCTAGTTCATACCTTTTCTCTAGGTCCTTGTTGTGACAGGCCCACACATTTGCCTGCATCCAGTTTAAAGGCTTTTCTCTCTCCTTCCAGAGTACCTGTCACAGCAGATATATTGAATCCTTTTCTTGAATCTCCAACTCAACAATCTCCACAGTTACAGCAAAAGCTCTTTGCATCTCTTTTTACTAACCCCCTCCATATCCCCTTGTCTAGAGAGGTTTACGACCTCTCTAGACTTTCACCAGTGCTGTTGAAATTTTCTGTGCTCTGCCCAGAGCTTTCCAGTTTCATCTTTTCAAAAACATGGAATATCAATGCAGCCCATCACTTGGTGAGCGATGTGTCTGCTACATCTTGTCAGCTGTGGATGCAGCTTTTGAGGTCAACCAATCAATGTGTCACTTGGGCTCCTTCTGAGGACACTTCTACCATGCCAGCCTCCTCACTGAACACCACCCTGGCTTCTCCCACACTCTGTGGCCTGTCATATCTAATGTATGTGCTCAGCATGCTGCCCTAATGATCTAAATAGTGGTATATTTTTTGTCAGATTGACTCACAAAAGTGTTCGGTATATGTGAGATGCAGCATGGCTGCAGGGCAAACCCAGAGCAGAGCTAATTGTGCCACTGTTACACTCAGTGCCTGAGATTAGACAAGCTTGTCTGTCGCTGCCTCCAGCTGAGTTCTGAAAAACCAAAATATTTCTGCTACTTCCCAGGATGAAAGTAGGGGAGAAAACAAGTTCCTCATTAAAAGCCCCTCAACAACCAGTCCCCCAACCTTCTTTTCTTTGAATATAGTGTTTTCCCAACCTTTATATTCCTACATTTGGCAGGAGATGATCTTTGTCCCAGAGGAAACAGCTGACTTAACAGCCAAGAATTTTTTCCAGCCATCCTACATAAGTACAATCTGATCCTAATGGGCCAGTATTTCCTGTGCCATTTTAAAATGTGGTTTAGATCTTGTAAGTATTTAAAATTTATGTTATATATACCCTGTATGTTCACATTTAGACAGAGATTTACAAGCTCAGCTATTCTAGAATATTATTTGAATCCATTTTTTCTCATCACTATCTGATGATCTTGTACCAGCTGGATATACAGGGAGGCATTTCCATTTGACTACTGAAAATACAGTGTAGCAATTGTGTTTAATTGTCCAGTAGTTTTAAAACAACAAATAGAATTATTTTAATGTTAAAATGCCTACGGCTTTTTCACCTGCAAAAGTGTAATCTTTCTGTTACATGAACCTGAGTTATATTTTGCTGGAGGCCTTCCAGTACCCAGAAACAGACAGTTTTTAAAGATAACACCTTCTGAAGGTAGGCTGCAAAACTGAAAAGGTGATGAAACCAAGAGTGTGAGGACAAATATGGTACATAATTTCAAAAAATCATGTAAAAAGGTGTGAAAGTGGAAGGATACACACCAAAATCACATCCATAGCCACTCTACTTTTAGACATCATTCCTTCCTTCATTTATGGTCCCTATTTTGTCTGTACAGATGGTAAATTCTTGTCTTCAAGACACATATCTAAACACAGAGCAAAAATGTGTTGCCTGATCCTTCTGTGTTTATTGAAGATCATCAGCTGTGGATGCCATGGCTAACTGGGGCTTCACATTACTTGGTTAATATTTAATTTGTAGCACAGCTGCAGCTCACATAGGATCCTGGATTCATCAGTCAGAGAAATTTCCCATTAGTCATGAAAAATTTAGTTCAAATAAGCAATACAGGATTGGACCATTATCTATTATTAATCCTTTTTTCATGCTAAAGTAATTATAAAATAAATAGGTTCCAGTCTTACAAAAAAACTAGTCCCAAGTCTTGTCAGAAAGGATAAACTTTGTTATTGCCTTTTTGCAGAAAATCATTAAAAAACAATCGGGAAAAATACTTATTAGTTTTTGGGCTGACGAAGTTAGTGTGTGTTTCATTTACAGGAACATTTCCACTGAAACTCCAGATAGAATCAAGCACTCTAGAAGCCTAGAGTCATAATGAACTAAAAGGGAACTGTAATCACATTACTTTGCCTTCATATGTACCTTATACATTCACTATGTATGTGTTTATCTCACAATCTGTTAGACGCATACATTATGCAAAAAGACCCACACTACAAAGAGGCAGAAAAAGCTCTGACTATTTCCTTGGCATCCATAAGGTATGTGTCAGGCAATAGGAAATGACATTTGACTGGGATGGTTGGTGACTTCCACCTTTTACTGTGCTCTATTCATTTACCTGCATCATTTAAACCTATCGGTTTAATTTTTATTATTATTATTCTTTGATTAAGTAAAGTTCGGATGTGTTCCATTACACAAAGCTGCTTTTTTGCTTATTTATGTTTGTAGTTTTACATGGGCTTAATTCCCCTGGGTACAATTTACTTTCATTCATTCAAGACGCTGCGTTCAAGAGGCAAAAAGACCTTAAAGTGGACATAAATTAGATTTGCCTGAGTACAAGGCTCAATCAATACAGTTTAAACATTTGAATAGTTCCTGAAGTCTTGCTGGCACATCTGGGTTTGCTAAACACACCCTGGAGTAAAGCTGAGGAATCAGCTATAGCCTCAGGGAACCAGTGTGCTGAGTCTCCATCTAGGGTCAGCGGAGAGAGAGTCTCCAAAATTAGCCTCCTTGCAGAGTTTGCTTTTGACTTTTAGGGAATGAGCTTGTTCCTCACTGTTACCACCAATGCACTCAGCTGCCCAAACACTGGAAGAGTATTCTGTAATTGTCTGCAGAAAAATGTATTTACACCAAGGCTTACAAATAAAAGTTGGCTGTTATTTTAATGTTAAAGCTTTATCTTAGAGCTCTAGACTACCAAAGGTCATGATGCTTCAATCCGGAGCAGGTTAAAGGAAAATAAATTTTGAGGCACAGATTATAAATACTTCCACAGCAGATTTGCCCTCACACTGTAACTACTGGCAAATTCATGGTCACAAGATAGACTCTTGTACCATCACTTTGAAACTGCTCATTTACATTTGCTTTTCTTGTTTACCCAATTCTGCTCCATTTCCCCAAAAACCCAATGAACCACAATGAATCAGCATTCAGCATACTTTTTTAAGAGCACAAAAATCTGTTTCTGATCATTATCAGGAGTGAAATCCTTTTATCAAAATGGGTAAGTACCTAGAAGAAATCACCTAGAAGGAATGAATCCTGCCACTTAAAACTTCATCAAGTGATTTGGCAAGGCGTCTCTGGTGTCCCACTCCAAGTATGACCATGGCTAACACCATGCCAGCTGAGGCTTTATCCAGTGTTGAAAAGATCCAAGGTCACAGATACTAAACACAGTCCCAGTGTTGTTCTGCTTTTTCCATGCCCTTAACAGAAAATACTTCTAGTGGTTCAGATGTGCTACATAAATCTTCTTCATCTCAGGCAAGTTCTGTGTACCAGCATAATTTGAATGAAAACATGGTACATTTGCACAAAATTCCATACCTTAAAAGCAACTGCAGATGACCTGACATCTGTTAAGGACTAGATGCTTTGTCACCTTTTCACATTTGCTCCAACCTCCACTGGGACTCTGGTTTATGCTGGCAGGCACTGTGGTCTCTGCAGAGCTTCCCCTAGTGCCTGATGGAGATCATGAAAATCTTTTCCCTGCATTCAATCATTTTTGGGTTTGCATTTGTTTTTCTTCTGGAGCTACAGTGTTGATTGTTATTGCTGATCCAAGACCAGACCACGTTGTTCATGCAGTCAATCCAACAGCTCCACTCGTTAAATTTTCTCCATTTTTAACCTTTCCCTAGGTTGGAAAAATCCACAAGAATGCAGCCCGGAAAAGAGAATACCACGTCCTGTTTATGGTGATCACTACAGTTACCTGTTACCTGGTGTGCTGGATCCCATATGGGGTTATAGCTTTACTTGCAACGTTTGGCAAGCCGGGTGTTGTGACTCCAGTTACAAGCATCATACCTTCCATCCTAGCAAAAAGCAGCACTGTTTGCAATCCCATTATCTACATACTTATGAATAAGCAGGTAAGACATACATTATTTTTAAACTGTACTTCTTCAGGGTCCATTGACCATTGTGACTACCAGACATATAGATGTATCTTTAAGGACATTGAAAGCCTGTCCAAACAATACTACTGGAGCCTTGGGATGGAAGTGTTTGCAAACAACAGCATATTGCTAGACAGGAAGAATGGAAAAATGTTTGCTTACTGAAATGTCTTATATTTTTCTGAGAGCACACTGGGTATTAATTTGTATCCTTCAGAGTTAGTTGTGAAAGGTATTTACAAGAAGAATACTCAAACATTTGGTGAGGTTGGTGAGTGGGGGGCGGGAAATGGACAAGTAGACAAAGTGATCTCATGACCTTGAAAACAAAATAAAGGAGACCGTTTGTAAATACCTTTTTCATGATAGATCCCCTTGAAACCAAATATTGCAGTTACTGTTTTTGTAGACATCTGCATCCTCACTGTTAAATTCACAGTTCAGCTATGTGCCAAAATAGATAATGAATTTTGTCTCATGGGCACCAAGGCATATTCTAAAATGCCTACATCCAGTTCAGGCTCCTCATTCCTGTAAATGCCATTTTCAGTACTCAAAAGTGAGCCTCGTAATGTTTCTGCGTTGACAGTTCTGACTCTAAAGTTTGATAATGGTAAATCTGGAAGTTTTAAAAGTGTTTTGCAGTAGAAAATCTGAAAAATATGCATAGTTTATGAAAACTTTTTTTATTAGATTATGTGTTAGAGGTTGTTCTGTTTTTTCTTCATTATGTCCATTACACTATTACAAAGCAAAGAAACACCCTTTATCTTTTCTTGCTCAGTATATGTTGGAGCCCACCCTTAGTATTTATCCACAGCAGCATTATATTATTATGGAGCTGACACAAGGGAATAGTTAAAAGTAACAGCTAAACATATTCAGGTTTTGTCACAGCCTGAGATCATTCTTGGCCTGCTTCATCTAACCTAAATTTCTTAAACAACAAAAGAATCTAGTCTTGGAATTTGAGGGAAAAATCTCAAGCAAGCTGTGAAACCTCCTGAAATCAGAAGGAACAAGTTCCATTGCCTTCCCCAAGACCAGGGCTTCGTTTGCAAAGTCTAGTTTGAGCTGACATTGAAGCAAATAAAACATTCCATTTGAAAAGTGTTAATGCTGAAGAAAACCAGTAACTTTTCCCCATTACCTTTTATGATTCTTATGAAAACTTCTCAACAACAGCATCTGTCTTGCTTCTTTATTCTCTGAACACTTTGACTGAGGTCCTTGACTGAGAGATAATCTTATTGTGCTGTGATCACTGGAGCAGGTTGTATAATATTGATAGCAGATACATTTTGGCACTGTCTTTACACATGGAGACCTGGTGAGCCACCCTGAAGGGGAGGAGCTTGGTCAGGTTTGGGATAGATAGTTTTTACTAACCAAACCAAAATGACAGCTAATGTGCAGCATTAACCTGCAGCTCTCCTCTGCTGTTCCACTGTGTATTAGCAGTGGAAATAATTGGTTTTGACTGACACTGAGAAATGTCCTTCACTCAAAAAGGTGAAGCCCATCCCTTTGTCTGTTCCTCCACCTTTCAGAACAGGAACAATAGTAACACCCCCATTCAGTGCCTCACTGGTGTTCTTGGCACCTCTGTTGTTGTTCTCACACTTTCTTGTAAATTTAACCCTTCAGGAAAAGAAGTTGTTAATCTTCCTGGCACTCAGATTTCCTGGTCTTCATGCTTAGCTGAGAATTGTCATGGAAAGCTGGTGCCTCCCAACACAGAAATTATCTGGCCTGCATTTTTCACAGTTCTGTTTGCAGATGTGAAGTACCACAGTAGGGTATTTACTCCTGCACCTTATAAATACACAGAACATATGGCATAATTTTTAGCTCTCTATGTATAAGTCTTTTTGCTTTGAGAAATGCCCTGAAGATTGGAAAACGGTGTTGGATGACTGCAGCTGTGGTGTTAGCTTCCAGCTGTCATAAATCTGTGCAGAGTATTGTGGAACCATCAGCCTCTGAGCCAGCTTTAAAACTCATCCTACAGAGCACATCTTTAAATTAATTCTCAAGCAGTCCCTGAGTCACTTTCGTGGTCCTGGAAATCTAGAGACAGAGTTTTGTCTTTGGCATTGCCTACTGCACTGACCTGAGGTGGTAAATCACTGAGGAAAATAGTGAATTTCTTTCTAGCTGCAGGAACTCCCTCAGATGGGAAGTGTACTGCTGTCCTTCTTCCTGTGCTGTCCTCCAGGAGGAGAGGGATGCACTGTTTAAGCTGTACTGTTACTGGGCTTATAACATGCCAGGCAGACATCAAGATCCAGTGACAAAACTAAACCACTAAAGCCTGAGACCGAATGATGCTGGGGTGAAGCTGGAGGAGGTAGTGAAGGATATTCCATTTTCCCTGTTCTCTCTTTATGGAAGGTTCTTTTGGCTCTTGGCAATATGACTGTGTGTGCCTGGGGCAGCTTCCCTAGAGGTCAGGTCCCAAAAAGGCAGCACACAGCCAAGTATCTGGGCAAGGTCAGCGTGCTTACACTTTCAGTGCATCAGTCCTTTATAGTTAGTCCTTTATATAGTTAAAGTAGTTGTGCAGATTTTGTTTCATCTTATCCTACCTCTCTCAGTGTTTTTTATTCCCATCACACATCCCTGTCAAGTTCCCATTGTTCAAACTTCCACCCATGCAGCTGCCCCAAACAGATTTTAATGACAGCTCAAACTACCTTCCTTTTACCATGGTGGTGCTGACAAAAATCTGCTCTTTCACATGTTACATGCAAGCAAGTATTAAGCATTCACCCAGGAGATATGGAATTTCCCTGTAGCCATGGGTTTGCTGCTGAGGAGGTGATTGCTGGGAGAATCCTGCTGTTTGTGTTCCACGGACCAGCACAGGACCCCCAACATGGAAATGTTTTCTGGCTGGTATAACTGTGCATGAGGACATACTGCACTAAGACACAGGGAGTATTAGCTGGATAGCCTGATGGTGTGGCTTATTTTACATACCAGAATTTCATTTTTTATTGACATAGAAGTCAAGATATAATAATGAGTGTTCAAGAAGGTATGGTTATGGATGAGATCACAGTTAGATTGAGTGAATCTCCACTCGCTATTTCACATAATTTGAAGATGGCACTCAGAGAAAATACAAATTTGCTGCATTGCTACTGACAGCCAAATTTAAGTCAAGTTTAAACCTGCATCACTTATTGATCTAGAGAACCAATTGTTTGAAAACTACTAATCAGATTACAAATCACAATCTTTGCTGAAGCAAAAGAGCCTTGCTCCCCTGTAGCTCATGAGCTTTACACTAATTTCTTTCACATTTTTTGTTGCTCGGGTAGTGCACCTAAGTCTCCCTGGACTGAAACTTAGGCTAGCACATCTAATACTCTATTGCATATTACAATTGCAGAAAAAGTCCACCCAAACTATGTGATCAGTAATGTGCTATTTCTGGTGTCAGAAAGTGCCTCTGAGCAAAATAAGCAGGGAGAGTGTGAGGAAAGGGATATATTAAATGTGAATATAAGTCCCTGATTAGTGATTTGATTTCTAGTGTATGTCTTCTTGTATTAAAATCATTGCACTTCTTAAAAATAGGTGACCCTGTCATCTCCCCCAAGGATCTTGAGAAGTGATGCTCAAAAGAATATACACACTTACTTGAAAGTCATTACTACTGTGACCTTTCCAAATTTATCATGTAATGGAGCATGATGGGTAGGGGAGAAATTAAGGAGAAAGAATGATAAAACTTAGCCAAGTACAAAGACTATTTTTTTTTTCTTGAAGAGATTTGTATAATAATGATAATGATGTACTTCGATAGTGTTTTTCAATGGGACCTGGTCCCAACATCACACACCTCCCAGGTGCCTCTGCTTTGGCTCTGACAGTCCCCAGGAAGTGATGCCACCTCCTCTTACCTAATGAGTGGCTTGTTGCTCAGGCCAGCCCCCTCTTCCAGGGCCTTTGTGGAACTTCCCAGCTGCCAGATGAATAACAAAAACTCTCTCTGTCCATAATAATAATCTATTTGTTCTCTGTATACACAGTTTTCTAGCAACCCTTTTCAGTCCTTCTTGATCTCACCTTTTGCACTGAACAGGTAGAAATGCATATGAGCTTTGGGAAAGGGAGATACACATGATTGTGATTAAAAAAAATAAATAACCTTAACATTCCTCCACTGGCTGTTACAACAGCTATGTTTTCAGTCATGTTTCATGGGGTATTTTGAAGTTTTCAGTATTTCCAACAAAAGGTAATGGGTCATTTTTAAAGCTGGAGGAATATGTGCGTAAGTTAACAGTATATTTTATAAGTTACTCATTTTCACGTTTGGAAAGCTAAGATATTTTAGCTGTGTGAGAACACAAAACCACAGATCCAGAAAGACAGTATGCAATGAAGGGACAATTGTGCCAAACCTCATTTTATACATGAATTGGGACACATCTATTAAGTCCTGAAAAGAGTCCTTGTTTGCCTAGTTCTAACCTTTGAGAAGTTTGTGGACTTACAGTAAAATTTGTTATCTTATTATAATTTTTCATTGAAATTCACATAGATTTCAATACTCATGATCTGCTCTTTTTTTTCCTCTCTTCTCTGGTAGCTAAACTTCTTTGAGTAATTAATAGTCCAAATAGAATGGCACACCCAAGCTCTTCAGTTGAAAATAGGTCAAGTCAAAATGATCTCTTACTGCAGAATACTCTACTGTAGTACAGCTCAGAAATGTTTTGACTTTATTTCTCTGCCAACATGTAGTGTTATGACTTTTTAAAGCAGAGGGGCAAAGAGAAGTAAGGTCTCAAGGGCACCTTTGCTGCTGTCATAATGTATAATTGCATTTCACACAGTAAGTTTAAAATTACTTTAGGAATTTCTCTTGCAGCTCATGACAAAAAGATCAGTTCTGGGAAATAACGGGCATTTAACTAGGGTCCCAAGCAACCCCAGACAGACTTCATGCTGTCCCAGGCTATATCCTTTGATACATCTTGTCTATGTTGACATGTTCTGCCTGTCCTGAACTGGCTTCAATATCACAGAAGGGTTTAAAACTTTCTTCTTTTAGACCCAGGGCAAAACTAGGAAGCAGGAAGCTAGACCACCTCTCATGCAAGCAAATACTGAATAAAGTTGAAAACTAATGCAGATGAATGATGAAGAGAAACACAGGATAGGCACATGCTTTAAACTATATAATAACATAATTTTAAACTATATAATTTTAAACTATAAATTTTCATTTTATGACTAGGAAATCCATTAATGGAAATGAAATCCAGTTTAAAGATTCTTCTTCTGGAAGACACAGAAAGTGAAGGGCACCAATATCTCTTTAAATCTTATTTTAAACAGCATCTAATATGTTAATGTCTCTTCCTGTATTCCTCTTTTCATAGCAATAGAGAAACATGAGGCTTCACAGAAGTGGGAGGAGACCTCCACATTAGACAGGGAAATAAATGGGTCAGAAACCAAGGGGAAAATGCAGTGACCAGGGTTTGTAGCAAAGACAATTGGATCCTTCTGTAGTCCATATCCACCCTGCAAAAGAAAACAGGCATTTCTGAAAGGAGAAGAGAGGAGACTCCAGAGAGAGTGAAGCTGGGGTGTTGAATTTGAAGTGACTAGTATGGCAAAAAGAGAGAAGGAGGGCCCAATATTGTCTGGCATCCTCGTCAAGGACATAGGAGGATTGCATGCACCCTCAGATGACACCAAACCAAGTGATGCCCTTTATGTGCTTGAGGTGCCATCCACAGGGACCTTTACAGCCTTGAAGAGTGAGACTGAGGAAAAGCTATGAAGTTCAACAAGGTCAAGTGCAAGGTCCTGCACCTGGGTCAGGGCAACTACCAGTATCCATACAGAATGGGGAATAAATGGACTGAGAGCAGCCCCTCTCAGTCCAAGTGGAGAAAGACTTGGCAGTACTGGTGAGTGAAAAGCTGGACATGACCTGTCAATGTGAACTTGCAGCCCAGAAAGCCAATTGTATCTTGGGCTGCATCCAAAGCAGCCAGGCCAACAGGGCCCCTCTACCCTGCTCTGCTGAGGCTCCACCTTTGGTATTGTGTCCAGCTCTGGGCTCCCAGCACAGGAAAGACATGAACCTGTTGGAGAAAGTCCAGAAAAGGGTCCTGATAATGGTCAGAAGGCTGGAAGTCTTCTCCACTGAAGAAAAGCTTGAGAGAGTTTGTGTTGCTCAGCATAAAGTACAGAAAGCTTGGAGGAAATCTTGCGGTTTTTCAATACTCAGAGGGGGCTTATAAGGAGGACAGATGGAGACTTTTCACCAGGGTCTGTAGTGACAGGAAAAGCGGCAATACTTTTAAACTGAAAGAAAGTAGATTTATATGGGCTATAACAAAGATTTTTTTTTTTTAATAATGAAAATGATAAGATAGGTGTTCCAGAGAAATGTGGATACCTTATGGATAATACCTTGAATTGTTCAAGGCCAGGTTGGACAGAGCTTTGAGAAACACAGTCCTGTGAAAGATGTCCCTGTCCATGGCAGGGTAATTGGAACTAAATGATCTTTAAAGGTCCCTTCCTACCCAACTCATGATAACATTCATGATACAGGAAGTAATCTTTTCATATAACATATGTAATAGGTCTTTTCTTGTCTCTTCCCCTTATTCTCTAAACCTGGATGGACTAACCTATTTATTCAAAGGTTTAAATGATCAATGTAATTTAGAATAAGCCACTGAGGCATGATGCAGGTAAGCATTTTGTTATATTTGGACCAGCCAAATTTCAAAACAAAAGTATAGGCTGTATCTCAGTTTAGGAGGTCGTGTTCATTCTAGTGGATCTTCATTGTGATTAGCTTAGAGAAGACAGAACATTGCCTCAGCTGCTTCCTGACAATCTTGTAGGCCATGCTGGTCAACAGAAGGGGTCAGAGTCACACACCCTAGTCAAGACAGGGAAATAAATCAGCATAATTGCTGAACCAGTGATTGAATGACAGGAGATTTACACTGCCGCCTGTTTGAGAGCTAGCAAGGAAATAGCTGTAGAGGAAGACTTGACCTTTAGAATCATTGTCACTGCCTAAAAGGCAATAAAACAACAAGCTGTTTAAGGATTCAGATAAACTGTAGGGTTACACATTTCAAATTTTCTTCAGTAAAGGGAAAACAGCTTCAGTCAAATAATTTGTCCTTGCCTATCATGATCAGCCTATAGCTGTGCTGCAGTTTCAGAATTTAATTTACAATCAGCTGTTTTTCATACACTTCCACCTGTCACATTAAACCTGCAGGATAGATCAATAGATGAATGGAAATTTCCAGTATTCAGAGCTTACTGTAGAGCAAGAAATGTGGTGTGTTCACAGCTAAAAAAAAGGTGTTAGGATTTTTGTAAACAAGGTCCCTTGTTGGTAGCCTCATTGCTCTTGCAAGTAGACATCATAGGAAGCTCAGCCAAATGATGTTTCCCTGCTGGCTTCACAGGTACATCTGTCCTCAAGGGAGAGTCTGGATGGTCAAGAGCTCAGCCAGTCCTAAGAGAAATACAGAGGGAAAAAGGATGAAATATTAGCAGTTGTGCTGTTTCTCACTTTCCATTACTACAATGTGATCTAGAAGTTGGGTGAAAGCACTTGGCAGTTAAGTTTTGGGGTTTTTTTCTGAACTGATTTCCAAGTTTAATGTGGACTGTTAAAGTCCTACGAAGGCATATGTGATCCACAGATAGACTAAACTTGAGCTACTCTTCAAAATTGCATTGTCAAGCCACACTGAATGCATGTCACAGGATCCTCTGTTGCAGTGGTCTAAACTGCAATGGAAGGTCAGAGATCAGACTCAGTTTTAGCCCACACCTTGGTTTGGTTAAGGTCAAACATTTATTTAGCCTCAGAATTCCCCATTTCAATTCTAATGTTTTTGTTTTTCTATAATATGTCCAAGTTTTATAAGTAAGACTCCAGTAAGCATTTGGGACTACTTATCATTTCAAAGCTGAATACAAGTATAGGTCAGCTGAAGAAAACAGAATACAACATATTAGATAAACAAAGAATTTAGTTGCTTTATGAGGACAATCAAATTCAACAGATGAAAAAGTATTGAAAAAGTAAGTGTAACCCTGGCAGTGACAGAGCCTCTAATTTTCCTCTCCTGTTCAATAACTGAGTAATATTTTGTCATATTGTAGTGGCGTAATACTATAATTTAATTCAGAGCAAGACATTTTTTTTACATATTGTGTCAGTTGAGATTACTTCTCAGAGTTTTACTGTGTGTACCAGGCATATCTTTGCAGTCATGTATCTTACTACGAATTGAAGCGACAATTGTTTTAGATTAGATGGATGCAGAAAAAAACAAAATGAGTTTTCCTAGACAGAGAACATTTTTCAGCATTTATGTAATCTCCACTAAATGAATATTTTTAATTGAGTTAATCCTTGATATCCTTGTAAAGCATATGAACATCATCATCGTTGTCTTACAGCAGGAGAATTTTGAGGATTAAAGGTTAGATTAGTGGTCAAACCCTCACGGACTTGCTTGGTAATTCTAGTTCAAATGTGTAGAACTTTATTCTATGATTTTATCCTGATGTCCTACTTCATTCAAGGCAAAAAAAATCTGCTGTACTCAAAGAAATAATCATTGGCACAGTATGGAAAACACAATATAAAACTGTACTGGGCCTGTAATTCATTAGAATAATCCCCTTTTCATTATGAACTGCATCACTTAATGCAATTCAGAAATCTGACTGTGCGCAAATGAAAATAAATTTGAGGTTCATTGTCTTTTGAAGTAGAAGCTATTACAGAGCTTTGTTCCCCTGATGTTTAGTATAATAATTGCTCTCAAACTAAATTTATTTGTAGCCAGTTTATAAACCTTTATTCCTCAAAAAGCCCTTCTTTGGTAGTTGCCTTTTCCTCATACTGGGACACCATAAATAGATCACTTTCTACCCCGACATTGCTAGTGTGAACTAGTTAATTATTTTCATAATCTCATGTTCCAAACTAATATTCAAATTATAATTTTGGTACTCATGCTTGGAACTGGGTATTTCATTTGGGAAACTTTTTAGGTATTCACTGGATGTTAGTAGACAACCAACATCCAACATGTAGTTGGAGTTATTTCTTGTTTCTGTCTTGTTTTCAGTGTTTAATGCTCTGGATTGTCTTCAGAATCTGAACTGTAAACAAGAATATCAGCTCTACAGTGACTTCTTAAATCCCTTTATCTAAATTAGAACCAGATTTTCAGAAATAGGTATACAGAAATACGCAGGGATCTGCTACATAAGGTACAACTATTGTATGCTGAGTACTTGATGGATGACCCTGCTTCAGATGTAATGTTCTAACCCTTCAGGGAAAATACTTACTCAAGACCTTACAACTCACCCAAGGCTTTACATGACTTCTGTGTTTGCTGGCTTTAGGCCAATAGGAATTCACTACAAGTAGCATTCAAAGGATAACCAAAAACTTAAATCACTTGTCTTCTTTTTCACCTTCACCACTCTTCCCCTCTCTCACAGTGAGCACCAACTTCAAAATCAAGGAATTTCTACATGAGTTAAAAAAAAAGAAACTAACAAAACCAGGCACATTTGTCACTTGTTAGTCAATTTCCCAGCATTTTCTGTGTGGCTTCTTCAATATTAGAGAAGCTGTTAAATTTGCCAATTTTATTTTCAGCAAGGGAAAAAAAGGACATTTCAGCTCATATCTCCATGCTTAAGCTTCTACACCCTGGTTCTTGTCAAAAGTATCTTCAGTGAAAACACTGTCCTTCACTCAGCAGATCAAGCTCTTACCAGACTGCGTCTCCCATGTACAGGAACAGCAGTGGCTCAGTAAAGGGGTAGAAATGCATTGAAATGTAGCCAAGCACAGTGATGTAATTTATAGGGGAACAGTCAGAATGAAGTTGAACTATAGATCCATAAAGAAATCTACATGCAACTGGATATTTTGACAGTCCGGGGTTTTGTCTGGAATTTTTTGATAATTTGTTTTGGTTTGGTTCAATATGAGAAAGAAATTACAGAAGAAATAAAAATTCTGTCAGAACAGAAATTCTGATTTCTCAGCCCAGTGGTTCTGTTATTGTATTACTTACACATAAAACCAAATGACTGCTACTAAAACACAGTCACAAATCAACCTCCTCTCAGTAATTTCTAATTCTGCCTTGTGTAAAATCAATACCTAATTGCTTGCAAACGAAGATAAAAGTAAAACCCAGGGAAGACTTAGTCCTCATCCTTTATACCCACACTTACTATACTGCGGCTCTCATTTCTTGAAAAAGCAACAAGTGCCCTTGTCCAGCAGTAGAATGCTTATCTGGCAATTAAAATGTTCTTCTAGCATTCCTACATCAGAGAACTTCCTGTATCTCATTCATAGCAATTAATGGAAATATAATTTTGAGCAACAGAAGACACAGGGCAGGTGGTCAGGAAATCTGAGGGAGAAAGCTTGTAAGAACTTATGTTTTAGCCAGAGGTAGAATTAATTAGTGCCATAGAAGAAAAACCAGTATCTAAAATCCCCAAGAGCTGTTAAAGTTTCTGTGTGTGCGTGACTTAGCAGGATGCAAGTGACCAACCCTCAAGCAGAAAGATCCTGAGAAATTCACAAGGGAAGATACCATTGGTATTTTACTGCAAAAATAACCTCATGGAAAGAATACTTTGGGTTTCGTTGGGCAGTGTTCTGGGCTTCAGCCTTAATGAAACTGTGTAAGGAACATCTGGAAGATCTGCTTTCTCTAAATGTGTTACATACATAGCCAAAGATAGGCAGTTCATAACCTATCACAAGCAACATGCCCCCCCCTCCCCCAACACAATAAGATCACATTTCTCCAAATATTTAATAATGTGCTATATTCATAGCAACATTGGGGCAGGAATATACCAGCATATACCCATCACAGTCAGCTGGAGTCTTCATTTTAATTCATTTGGGCTGATCTAGAATCCATGGCTGAACAACTGGAAATACAAGAAAAAAATGGGTCAGCAGAAGAGTATATTGACTGTAGCTAAATAAACACATAGATTTTTCAAGTGTCAAAATCCTTCTCGTTGTAATGCTTTGAACTTCCAGCAAAATGTGAGTTATTTTAAAATGATCTGGAATCACTCATCCCATATTATAGTGGTAATAGACCCTTCATTCTCCTCATGAAGTAGAATGTTACTGTAGGGACTGGTAAATTTGCTGCTGCCTCTGTTAGTCAGGATCCATCAATCACACTGCAAAACGCTAAACAATTCTAACTTATGAAATGGGAATAGGAAACAGAGGGAGGATCCATTTTGTTGCTGTTCACTGAAGTTCCTCATGTTGTTTTAGAAAACTCTTCTTAAGTTTCTTTTAGTTTGGAGGAATTAACTTCACATGCTGCTTGTATTGTATACTGTATGGGGTTCAGTAGCTCTGTTTAAGGCTAGGGAAGAGCATTTGTGAGATAAATATGACAACTGGTCTGTTTTTCCTGCAGTGATAAACCCATTGAAAGCAACCATGTGCTGTCTTAAACCAGTGTGCATTGAAGACACAGTAGCATTGTTAATATTTGCTTTCATGTGCATAATCAATCCCTTTGAAGTTCAGCAGCCATGCTGATTACACTGAAGTATGGGCAAAGAAAAGTTTCTCCCTGTCTCCTCTGACAAAGTAACTATCCCCACTTTATGATCCCTTCAGATTTGATCTCTCACTTCGTTAACTTTATATGAGAATACATGCTTCATGGGTCTTATCTAAAAGGAGTGTTTTAAAATAATTATCTGAATAGCATGTTATAACCATGAAAATAAGACAATATTTCTCAGACATGGTATATGTTTTGTTGTTACTGCCTTCCTTGCTCTTCTACCATGGAACATCTTTGTTAATATTATTTTGGTAACAGCTTACACATTTTCTTCTTTCATCTACTTCTTGAGATGCTCATTAAAATGCCTAATGTCCTGACAGCTACATTTAGCCCCATGCATTTGTAAAGTCTAAATTAGGTCCATCAGATAGCTTATAATTTCATTTGTATAGATAAAAAACAAGCACTGGAAATAACTGAAAAACAACCCAACACTTCCAAAGAGGAATATTGCTAGGGGACAAAAGTAACATTGCTTGATCCAGTTGGAAGCATCAGCTAAGACTCCTATCCCTTTTACTGAAAAAGCAGGCTCAGAAACAGGTCCAGAACCAAACCTTCCCCACTTTTCCTTTCTGGTCATCTGTCTTGTCATGCTCAGGATACAGTACTTTGTATATACCTCCTGGTTTGTGTGCTTCATGGGCAGTAAGACTGGGCCTATGGGTAGACCTCTGGCACTTTTAGCTTACCCAAGACATATGTTGCATGTCTCTTGCCTTAATTTGCCAAAAATTCTTCATGCTGTCCCTTAGTTCAAAGTGTAGATACTTTAGATTGAGAATGCTGCCTAGTTTACAAAACATCAGACAACTCCCAAGTCATGAACTCTTAACTTCTTGAGGGATGTTGAGTCATGTTTCCTACAACTGCTATCACTAAACAACGCTTAAAAGATAAAACAAAGCCTTCTAGATTTACACAAACCAAAACAATCCAGAATCGACCAAATCTCTTCCATTAACAACACTCCCACCCCCTGAGGGCCCCACCTGCACAGGAGACATACCTGCTGCACATGGTGGCAGCAATGCAGGATGCAGCCAGTACAACCCATCCATCAGTGCTCCAGAGTGGATAACAACTACTCTTTAGAAGGTGGGGCAGTAAAATACTTTAATCAGGCAGCTCAGTTGCAGTCAGACAACTGTCTGGGAGCAAGGTAATTAACAGCAGCTGACACAGCCTGGAGTCAGCACTGGCAGTAGTTATCACCTCTGGCTGCTTCCATAAAATCAAGGCATCCTGCCCTCCGTCACCCTCAGGGTTTCTGGAGTCCTCTCACAAGCATGTAAGAAATTGTTGCTACAGTAATTATCCCCTACCTGTCAGCATCTTGGAACCAAGAGGAAATTTGATTTGTATTTGTCTATGTGCAGAAACAGGCCACCAGAGGAAATTGGTTCTCTTATTTCAGTTATCATACAGATGACTATAAGCACAGGGAGGGGGTTGTTCAGAGTGTAGCAGTGAACCCTGTTAAGTCTTTTCTCAGTTAAATTTGTGTGATTCATTTGTTTACAAAGAAGCTGAACTCCAGCAAAAATCTGTTCTTAACTCTACTGTAGCTCTTCATTTTAAGATCACATCCCAGCACACTCAACCTGACAGCCGCAATATGAGCACCAATGTGCTGAGTTGGGTTTCTTTCCAGATGTGCAGAAAAAAACATAAGAAAACAAAATGCCAAACCTAAGTAAGTGACTATTAGGAAAAAGCAACAGTCCTGCCCATCTGTTATGGTACATCTTCTAGCTGTTTCTTTCTGTTTTCTTGGTGTCTTTCATAATTCTTCCTTCCTTTCACTGGACCTCATTCTTTAATTTTATAATTTCTAAGAATCCAGCAATCACACCAGCAATGATTCCCCCTGTGATCTGTCACAATCTACTTGTGCTGCCAGTCTTCTGGTGGCAATTCTACCTCCAGTTTAAAAAAACCCACTATATGACTGCATTATAGTTACTTCTCAGTCAGCTTAATATAATCAGTTAGTATTTTCATCAAACTAAATAAGCATTTACTTAGCTTATTTCTAGGAAAAAGAAATAACAGGGCATGCATACACTTCTTCCTTGCCTTGGTTATCAGGGCATGAAGCTTTGGGGTCAGACAGTACTTCCATAACAGTACTGCCATTTCTTTGAAGTGCATTCTCTGGAGTAACTCACTGTGTAAGAAAGTAGAATCTAAAAAAACAAGGAGGGGTACCATATGGAATAGACATTGGTAAGTTTTGGGGTGCAGCAGATAAATCCATGCTATTCTGATGAAGCAATCAAATTTGTCACCCTGGAAAGATCAAGAGACCAGGAAAGCTAGAACAGAAGTTCAAACAAACCACAAGTGTTAGTGCTTTGTTCACATTAATTGATGCAGTCCCATAGTAAGATACTGTTTCATCACTGCTGCAGGTGCAGTTACCTGCAGAAGATGGTGGATGTGATTATAGAAAAAGACTGACTCCTCCTCTGCTTGTCTAGCTGTTATTATCATAGTATCACAAAATAATTTGAGTTGGAAGGTCACTTTTAAAGCTCATCTAGTCCTACCCCCCTGCAGTGATCAGGACCTTCTTCAACTCAGCCAGGTTGTTCAAAGTCCCATCCAACCTGACCTTGAATATTTCCAGGGATAGTGCACCTGCCACCTCTCTGGACAACCTGTTCCAGTGTCCTACCATGCTCATCATAAAAAATTTCTTTCTTATATCTAGTCAAAACCATTACTCCCTGTCCTATTGCTGCAAGCACTACTAAAAAGCCTGTCCCGTCTCTCTTGTAAGTCCACTTTAAATATTGAAAGGCCACAATAAGATCTCCCCAGAGCCTTCCCCAGGCAGAACAACCCTAACTGTCTCAGCCTTTCCTCATAGGAGAGATGCTCAAGCCCTCTGACCTCTTTGTGGGTCTCCTCTGGATTTGCTCCAATAAGTCCATGTCCTTCTTGAGTTTGCAAAACCACTCTCCATCATCCACAATCAGTCCTGGCTCACTGGTGAGGTTCCGGATGATTGGAAGCTGGCCAATGTGACACCCATGCACAAAAAAGGTGAGCAGGAGGCTCCCAGTAATTATAGACCAGTCAGTCTGACTTCAGTCAGATAATGGAACAATAATAATGGCAAGATAATGGAACAATTTATACTGAGTGACATCATGCAGCACCTACAGGATGGCCAGGGTCTCAGGCCCAGCCAGCACGGGTTTAGGAGGGGTAGGTCATGTTTGACCAACCTGATCTCCTTTTCTCACCAGGTGACCCGCTTGGTAGATGCAGGAAGGGCTGTGGATGTTGT
>VXBB01003375.1:21895-74675 GCA_013399915.1 Illadopsis cleaveri | reverse complement strand
AGGTTGGATATTAGGAAGAAGTTTTTCACTGAAAGAGCGATTAAATACTGGAATAGTCTGCCCAAGGAGGTGGTGGAGTCACCATCCCTAGATGCGTTTAAAAAGAGACTGGATGTGGCACTTGATACCATGATCTAGTTGAGGTGTTAGGGCTGGGTTGGACTCAATGATCTTGAAGGTCTCTTCCAACCTACACATTCTGTGATTCTGTGATTCTTATACCAGCGGTCCCAGGTCTGGATGCAGTACTCTAGCTGGGGTCTCTCACCAGAGCAGAGGAGAGGGGGAGAATCACTTAAACAAGTTGATGCTGCAGTCAAGACAGCCAGCTGAATTAAAAATCCTGAGATGATATGTCTTTCAGCCAGAACACAACAGGCAAGCTAGTAATGCAGATCAACAGACCAAAATGCGTGTATGAAGTTTCACTTGTCAATAGAATTATGTCCGTAAGAACTACTCAAGTGAAACACAGCTGGCTTCTGAATAAAACAGTAAAAGGTACCTCTGACAAAGGCATGTTGTTCAAAAGAGGGCAGTGCAATTTTGGGAATAAAACTGAAAATGAGTTGCCTCCAAGGCTCCCTGAGATACTATCAGAAAGGTAATGTTACACCTCCTCTAGCTGTCCCTGCTGAAGAATGATGTGTGAGCAAGATGTCCTCTCTATCCCACACAATATAGTTCATGGATTTAGACCTCCTACTGAAGTACAGTTTGAATGCAGTGGGACAAGAATGTCCTCCCAGTGTCCCAGAGAGTGAAGCTGACTGAGCATTTAATAGATGGAACACAGTGATCATATTTTCTTGCTGGTTTTTTAAATAAAAAAGCAAAGTTGCTTGATTTAAAAAGTATCAAATAGTTGTTTCATTCACAGGTCCCAGCATTCAGTTTATCCCCTAGAGTATCTCACTGATGAGAGTCTTCTGAGAGGTGTTACTTGCAAATCATGAGACGGTAACTAGCCCCTCAACACTGCCTGTCAGGAGGTGGTGGTATACACAGGATGAGCTGAGTGATTACTGTCTGCCAGGACTGTACATGATGGCAATCCAACTTTTATCATTCCCCTAATGTATAACCAACTTTCTTGTTGGCATGGACTCGAGTCCCTGGGATGTAAACACTGATTAGCACCTCCACTGGCCCAACGCAGGCCCCTGTGTAGTTCAAGAACTACCAAAAAGCAGCAGTATGCCCCACAGTCAGTGGATGTGTGCAGGCTTGTTGTGGCTGAATTATACAGTACTTCATCACAGACTGGATGGCAAGTTACATTTTCCCTTTGGTAAGTTGTTTTTCATTTTAATTAATAGTTTATTAAAAAGCCTGTTCTTCTCCCTTAAACACAACACTGTATTCCTTGAATGGGCAGCACAGCCATTTAGCTGAAGTCTGTCAGCATTTCAAGTACATCACCAAGTCATCAGAGCATGACCTCTATAGAGGGCTTGACAATCACAAGAAATTTACTGCTCAGAAATTTACTGAGCAGTATGGTGAATATATTCTCCCAGAGAATCCTAGCACATCTGCTTGGGTATGTACACATGCTCACTTTAGAAAAAGCTGGCTTTACAATATTTGCCTCTTTTCTGTAGTTTACTGTGATACCTCCTTGGCAGATTAGCTGTCTATTTCCATTTCAGATTTCATTGAAATTGCAAGCAGAACTGACAGGCACCTTCCCTCTTCTGTTCCACCTGCAGTTCAGTGTCATTCATTTACGACAATATGAAAAGACCAGCACTCCTAGACAAATGAAAACAAATGTTTTATTTACAGGAAAAAAATCTGTACACTGTGTATACATAAAAATATACAAAATCATAATAGAAAATATAAAAAGTGTTAAAATGTATACAAACACTGCTTAAAAATGTGACTCCTGTAAAATCTTAAGGTTTGTTATTAGAGTACACATTCATTTAAAAAAATCATCATACAAAATAATTCTCAAAGCTATTAAAAAAGTACACAGTCTATACTTGAATAGTTCAATGACTACATATTTTAAGAGTGATGAGATGGTATGAAAAAAAGTAAGGCTTTTACACACAACTCTTATTTCAAGAACAAAATTCTGAATTTGATTGCTAAGCCAGAGAGAAGACATCTGCACTGTCAAAATTCATTGAGTGATTCACATACTCCTGACATGGGCTACTTTAAATTTCAAACAGTTAAATCAGGTATCCTCGTGTGTTAGAAGATAGATGCAGGGAAAGATTCAAATAATTTAAACAGCAGGCTTCTGAATTACCTACTTCAAAGCAGGATTTCATTTAAATATGCAACAGCTTTAGAAAGCATGAAGGGAAAAATAGTAACCATTTATTGTTGCAGTCAATTCATTTAATACTGCTTTCATAGTACATCTGTGTCACTGTCCAAATAGCATTTTCCATCCTTAAAAACTTCTGAAGAAAAAAGAAATTAAAAACCCCACCAGGGATTGCTCCACATGTGTTTTGAACTCCTGTTTAATTCAGTCTCCAAAATGACTCTGCTCAGTCTGTGCAACCAGTGAATGTAGACACTTCTCTTCATTTTAAGAAAAAACAGCTCTTTTGGTTTTTCTGACTTTGGCAAGAGATCTCCAGCAACAAGTTCAGAATTCTGATGTCTTCACCAACGAAAGTGTCATGACCAAAGATAAGCAACACTTAAATTAAATTTATACAGTGAGAGTGTACATTAGAGTGTTTAGATCATCCCTCTCTCTCTTCAAAGGTACATCATGGTAATTTCACTGAATTTACCAGAGTTTCTACAGCATAAAACTGCACAACAAGGTAAAAAAAGATGTAGTAGCTTAATCCAAGGAAGGACTGAGCTGTGAGTTTATGCTGAGGTAACTTTTAGAACTATAGAGGAATGGAACAAAAGAATGGTTTTTTTCTAGCAAAAAGATTTTGGCTCAAAATAAGGCAAAATATTTTGTAATTTTTTCTTGATTAAGCAAAAGGATACCTTGATTTAACCATCCAAAACTGAATGCATAAAATGATACAGCACCACAAGTCAGAAAAGGTACAGAATTCACAGTGGGGAAAGAAGAGCATAATTCAATTCAGCATAAACTCAGCGCATTTCCTTAAGCTGCTGCTGTGTTTCTGGTTTGTTTCAGTAACTGCTGTCCACAGCACCAGGGCACAGAAATGAGGCTCAACAGTGTTTGAAGGCAACTTGTCAGCAAAACTCCATAAATTTAAAGCCTACAAGTGCAAAGGAGCTTAGGGGCCCAATAGCAGAGGCAATTGCTTGGCTGATGATGCGCCTCGAGGTGCACCAGGTTTGTGCAAACCTCTCTTGTCTAGGTGCTGTCACACTATGTTAGAGTATGACAGCCACATGGGAGAGCTACAAAGCCATGCCTGTATCTTTTCCCTGAAAAGTCCCATAATCTTGGTGAAAAAATACACTTCCTTTCACATTGCTGTATTTAACATGCATCTAAAACCAGCACTCTCACCCATTATTTTTAGAAGAGCTGTGGTTCAGTGTTATTACACATTGACTGTTTTAAATTTACTGAATGTGGTTCTTTGCAAACATTTCTCTGCCTTCACAGGGGATGAAGGGGATTAATTCAAAACACTTGGAGAGCTCTTATAAATGCCAGCAATGCCAATGCCACAGAGATGAAGTGGTGAGAGGAGCACCTCTGCAGGTTCTTTATGTTTCCCCTCTGTTTCTGCCCCTTCCCATCTTGCAGCAAATGGAGGGGAGCCCTCAATTGGCAGATCAAACACACTTGCACTTGTGCCAAAAACTGAAGGAGGACAAGACCAGGTAGGAGAGAAAATGCTCTTTAAGCAACCACAATATGCAAACATATGCAGGCAGACCAGTAAAACATCACAGTGGAAACCAGTGTTAGAAAGCCACTCCAGGTTCATATTTTAAAGGTGGCATCACAGGTTGGTCTTCCTCCTCTGTGACCAAGTGTTTGCAACACAGCTCTGCAGTATCTTCTGAGGTGATGGTGCTACAACAACCCCATTTGCACTTGTGGAAGGAGGACTGACTGCCGTATAAAGAAGGATATGGCAAAGAAAAAACTTTGGCTGCAAGGGCTTGAGTGTGCAGTCCAGTAAACTAAAAATATATAGTTCATTATATAACATCTTGGACCTGGTTCTGCATTGGTATATAAATGATGTAGGTATGCTTAGCACTTGTTACATGAAAATTTATAATTTGTCTTGTTCTGTATAATCAACAGCTATGTTGATTATTCTGACAAATTATTGAGAGAATAAATAATACTTCATAATCCTGCTGTGGGTGGTTGAGCAATGCAGTTAGTATTTTTCATCTTTGTGAAAATCAAAGTTAAAAGTTAGTGGTTGCAGGCCAGGCAAAGTGATTTTTTTTTTTTTTTTTGTAACTCTAGAAGTTTCTGCTTATTGAAAAGTAGCATATTCACTAGTCTGAGAAAGTTAAACTCTCTTCCTTCACAGTTATGTCGTAGCTAACCCAGGGTACAGCAGAGAGAGACATATTTGACCGCACAGCTCAGACTGCTTATGTTTTGCAAACGGTACCAAACATATGGAAAAATTGATTAGTTCTGTGTAGGCTGTCGTCCATGCATTTAAATAACAATGTTATTAGCTTCAAGAATAAAAGTTGCCACCACACATAACATTAAAAAGAAATTGGTATGTACTATATCCAGAGTCCAAGGCTAGTATGAGTAAAACCTGTTAATTTTGATATGTACCAAAATGCCTTATGGACATAACTATCCATACAACACAGAAGTACAGTTATTAGATCATCCACACAATTTCTGTCAAAAAGAAGAATCTTAAAATCATCATAAAGCCCAAAAAGAAGGCTAAGTCCTATGTAAGAGATATATTCTTCATTTTGAGGAAGGAAAATAATCCTTCCAAAAGATCCTTCCAATACTGCTTCCCAAAGAGCTGAGTGAGAGAAAAAGGATTTTGTGATTATACTTACATTACAATTGAAGGTGAAATGGTCATTAGTGTTGTTGGGGTTTTTTTGCCTTTCTGGCAAAAGGCTTTTTGCTTAAGTCAAAATACAAAAAATACTTTCCACCACAACCAGTCAGCTACTGTTTTCAATACCCCTTTGAGCCGTCTGCTTTTTTTACTGGATGGACATGAGTAGGATATAGTTGTGCTTTTGTGTACACATATTCCTGCTGAACTTACTCTAAAAGAAAATGTACAGTCAGGTGGGAAAAAACCAAACCAAAACAAAAAAACTGAGAAGACCACTCCAGACCATTAACTCTTAGAATTGCCTTAAAGAATATTGTTCTTATGTGTTATGAATGAAAATATCAAACCATCTCCATATGCAATCTGTAGTAAGGGTTTTTTTTGCAGACATGACAGCTTTTTTGTGTTACAGTCTTTCAAACATTAAGTTAAAAATGCTGATCTCTTTTGTCAGAAAACTCCTTTCTGAACAGCAAGAACTTGTGAGTGACTTTGATTCAGGTACCAATGAAATACCTAACAAATAATGTCTGTATTCCTGAATGCTATCTTTGTTGACAAGAGATGAGCCCCTTCTGTGCTGGCTTTCAGTGTCATGGGTGAATGCTGCACAGCCTTCCTTGTCTTTCTCTGGATCTTTTGTATCTGTGCAGACTGGGAGAAGGCAGCATTTCCATCTCACACCTTTTAGGGACAGTTTTTCTTCCTAATTGGGTTACAAATACGTTTTTTTTTCTCTAAAGAAATGAGACATTTCTCTCTTCCCTCATCAGTCAGTGTGAGCACAAGAGACTGGCATCCAAAAATACATCCACTAGTTTAACTGGTTTAGCTGTGTACAGCCATCTCTGACAACATGCATTTCAGGGCCACCCTAAGCCCCTGTTCAGCTGGAGGCCTGGAATTGAGCCTGTGTAGGAACAGGCGTTAAAGTCTGCTCTAGTGAATGACTGCACAGCTTGGAGTAGCAATTACTTCACTTGGGAGACTGTGAAAATCCCATGGAGCCATGGGAAATGCTGCATTGTTCAACTGGCCGCTCTGTACATACATGAACAATAGAGGCTGTTTCACAATGCCAGGTTTGACAATTAAATAAATTCATTTTTAAAAACTTACAGTCTAGGATATGTGGCATGAGACCACCGACAAATTCTGACAGTCACACCAAAAACAATACATTATGTTTCTGCCTAAGCATGTCCTTTGCACCTTCATGAGCTAAGCCTTTGCTTTTCTGTAACTATTTGCAAAGCAGTAATAAATACTCAGGCTCAGAAAAGAAGTATTTCTCATGCCTTCTACTTAATTACAATTTATAGACTCAAGACTAGATTGGTCTAAGATATATTTTTTCAAGTATTCTCTTCTTGTTTATAGTACGACAGTAGTACCTTATTGCACATTGTTTCTGAAAGACTTACTTCTACAAATGTGGGAAATTGTTTCGTTTGGGGCACTTGACAGCTTTGAACCCTGGCAAAATGACTTTCCCCTTCCGGTACAGATCATCCTGCAAACCTTTGTTCATCCTCTGCACCAGAAGCTTCTCATAGAGCAGTGGATGGTAAGCCCCTAAGGTGCAAGCTGCATCGTAGTAGAGTTCATGGTAGTGACATAGGTCGGTCTGCCGCACTGAAGGGATGTACTCATAGACATGCACTTCATTACACATGGACATCATGATGAGGATACCTGCAACAAGAAGTGAAAACAAAAGTGAACACCAGCTTCCACTCTCCTTGCAGAAATTTCCCTGCAGTCACCCAATCCATTTTTATTTTCCTTCCTTTCTTTGCTGTCGCACACCTTAAATATTCTGTAAAATCATTAAGTGAAGCAATTGTTCCTTTTATTTGAGCAGCTTTCACTTGTCCCTGATACATAAAGATTGTGATCCCTGTAGAGTCAACAGGGTAGGATCACAGTCATAAAGAAACAGTGAAAAGCCTACAAAGAACTTGCCATCATCCTCCTGAGTGAGAAGACTGCTCTTTCCCACCTCCTCCCATTTCCTCTGTAGACTGTCCACAAAACATCCCTCACAAGAACCCTTGAAACATCTTCACCTTATTGTAATGTTGGTCTTTCTTAGTCTGAAATTGAACCAATTCCACTTTTGCCATCCACTTCTCTCTAAGCAGCAAGACTTGGCCAAACACATGCAGAAGGGCATATAAAGAAACATCACCCGTGTAGTGGTGGCACAGAAGCCCACTGCTTCAGACAATTCTGTGAAGAGTCTCGTGGAAAGACACCAGAGATTACTTCCTACTTAAAGCAGGAAAAGGAAACTTGTCATAAGGAAAAGCCCTTCACCATTTCCTTGCTGAGCAAGAAATCCACAAATTGCCAACCCATTTTTTTCTGCCATGTGCCAGTGGCACACTATCATCAGCACCATCAATTGTGGTCATTATAGCCTTGAAACAAGAGAAGTATTGCTGTTGCAGCTGCACATTTTCAGACGAACTAATACCAGATAATGATCAACAACATTGCCTAAACTACAATACTTTCACATCAATC
The DNA here is from genome assembly GCA_013399915.1 of Illadopsis cleaveri. Taxonomy (NCBI): domain Eukaryota; kingdom Metazoa; phylum Chordata; class Aves; order Passeriformes; family Timaliidae; genus Illadopsis; species Illadopsis cleaveri. The sequence continues at coordinate 67,164 of VXBB01003375.1, read as the reverse complement.
ACAGCTCCTGGAAGCCTTTTCTGTTTCACAAAGCCATGCATAAGGAAAGTGATGTGAATTAAGTTTTGGACACCATTTTTTTTTTTTTTTAAGATTTCACTTTAAAAATAAATTTGTGCAGAAAATTTATTGAGGCATTTGTAGCACTACTGGTATCCCTGTCTGTTGAATAGGACTGTTAGCTCTCATAGGAGGTAGCTGTATAACTCTGCTCACTTGGCACTTACAGATGAGAACTGATCTAACTGTTGGGTTTTTTTTTTCCTGCACAACAGCTTTGGCATCATCAGTGGTGTTTTGGGTAGATCTCACAAGTGAAATTAGTTAACATAAAACATTATTTTGGTTTCTTAATTAAGCAAAGCCATTTTCTAAAGTTTAGTTTACAGTTTGGGAATGCAGGGATTTCAAAGGCTTGCTAATGAAATGAATCCTATGTTCTCCCTGCTGTGTATCATTAGATTATCAAAATGACTTTTCCCTGCCTGATGTGTGAAGCAACTGAAAAACAATTATTTCTGTGACTAAATCTTTTATCATAAATTAAAGGTTCTGAAAATGTTTTATAATTGTTCTACAGCTTTACACTCTACAAAATCTATAGTCTTAGAAAAGCTAAGGATATCAATTCTTAAGTTCACAAATTTGAGTGAACTTCAGTCTTATGCAGCAAGAAACACATATTCATGGTGAAAAAATATTTAATCCCTATTTGAACAAAAAGTGCTATCTTAATAAACCAAGTTTCCTTGCCTTGAAGATGTTACAGAGATGCTCTGAGTTGTAACCTGCAAAGCAGCTATCTCTAGAATTGTTTGGTTTTTTGTTGTTTTAGTTTTACAAATGCTTTCGTCAGCTTTTCCACTGCCAGCCTCCTTCCTCCACTGATGGAGAGCCCACCTGCCATTCCAAGGTAACCGTTATCCAGCTGGACCAGAGGGCGGATGGTGGAAACGTGTGCAATAATGAACCACATCCAGAAACAGACAGTAAAATGACTTCTCTCCTGTGCCCAGAGCCAAGCCTAGAGCCAAGTTCAAAAGCCATACCACCAACATCTTAGGAAAACTGGTTCTGATGGAAAGTACAAGTCTTAACCAAAGTGTGTTTTATTTCACTGCCACATTACCAAGCTAACTCTAAAAGTAATAAAGGAAGTTGCCCTTTGTGGGATTGGAAAACAGTCAAGAACAAAAATTGTGACTCTTTAATAACAGAAAAATATCCACTTAACTCCAGGTATGGTCCATGACAAAATTTTAAGCAGCATCATTAACTTTCTTGTAAATTAGTTAATGGAGGACTTAGAAGTGGTAGAGTTTTAGCTTTTAGTCATCAGTCATTCAGTGTTCTCCAGAATCAGTCTAAAAGGCACACTGGGCTATCTAGTCTAGCTCCTTACCTTTCCTGCCTGGTTCCACCCTGACCGTGTCTTGGGGTTTCAGTCTAGGTTGCTCATAAATAACCATAACTTCTACTCACATTTTTGCTCATGTTGGACAATGATGTTTGGCAGGATGAAAGACATGGCAGAAGTCACTTGGCAGACTATTTTTTGAGTGGTAACAGCTAAGTTACAGAACATTCATGTGTTGAAGTCTGAAAAATGAGCTACAACAAGAAGTAGTGATTACCACATACAGAACTGTCCCTGTGCTGGAGGCTTATCTGTCCTGGTGGAATCAGGAGCACTACTGATACTTCCAGACTTTGTGTACATGTCAAATGTTCAAACCCCACTCTGGACAAAAATGGTGGTCAGTGCCAGGTTGATCCTCCTTTAGCACCTCCAACACTACAGACCTCCAGCCTATGGGACCAACGGTGTGGTGCAACGAGGACTTCCACCCAAACCATCTATGGGTGAGATGCAGGATTACACATGAACCTGAGGAGGGAAGTCCCTCCACTTGGCTATCGCAGCCCCCAGATTCTCCCTCAAAATGATCTGCTCCTGCTGTTTTGCACTATATTTTAAAAAAACCAAACAAGACAACAAGGAGATGGAGAAAGGAGAAAAAAAAAGGTTCTTTTTGGAAAGGAAGCCATCTTTTTTTTGTACAAATATAGTCCACTCTAAAACAGAGAAGAAATGGTTTCATTTCTGTCTCATGCCTTGGAATATGTGACCCCCCTCCACAGGGGACAGCCCTAGTGTTGTAGAGCCATTACTGCAAACTCGCTTTACAAAAAATGTTAATTGACCATCTTTAAAATAGCAGCAGTTTAGACCACTAGGGCATTTACATCAGCCCATGTACTAGGATATATTCAGGTTTTATTCTGTTTTTTTTTTCTAATGCCATATGTTTAGGCTGTTTTCCTTAAGTCTGTAAACAGGGCTGCCAAAAGAGCTTCCAGGACTACAGGTCTCACATTCCATCCCATGTTTTTCCATACCACTCTAACTCAGTTCCTCTCTTTGCTTGGTTTTAACAGCATTGTAGGAAGTTACTGACATCTGTATCCAGCAGGTGTAAATGTGCCAAGCTGTCTATATTTTCATCTACCTTACAACTTAGTTTTCCCATCTTCCCTTGTCTCCTCCTCTTAGCTTCAGTGGTATTATAAATGTTTTAAATCACCCGTTGGTTTTTGCCACTTACATGACCCCCAAAATATTTTTTAACTTATGTTTGTGTTTTTATGTTTTGGATGCAGACTCAGAACTAAAGAAGACGTTTGTGCCTGATTGCTTTCAGACTTGTTCCATGAACTAATTTTGCTTGCCTGTCTGTTCTGAGAAGTTCCATGTTGTTTCCCAACTGTTATCTTTACACATTTCTTTCTGGGTTATTTCTTCCTAAGTTTCTCTTCTGTGGCTGAATTTCTTGGTATTTACTCCCACACCTGTAGTGTCCAAGTGTGCCTTGTTTATGTCCTGTCCCTGTACTGCCTTCTGAATATGTCTATACACCTATTTCTCTCGTCTGTGTACTTTTCACATCATTGCCCAATTCAACAACATCTGCATCAACTTTGTTCCATATCTCAACACTCCTCCAGGATTATCAGTATGAAGGAAAACCTCGTTGTTTGATAGCCTGTAGGGTGAAGAATTTCTGTACAATACACTTCAATATTTGTCTTTGCTAACAGTCCTTACAACAATTTTCAGTCAATGCACAATTATTATATATATATAAAACAGCACAGACTGTCCTGCATGTGACCTAAGGAGCTGTTAATAAACAGCATGAGACAGTCATTGTCCCAACACAATATAGAGTCTGGACAGATTTAATTTTACTGAGATGTTCATGCCCATCTCTGACCTTGCTCGTTTAAAGTATTCTTTACAGACAATGCAGGAGACAGTGTTTCTAGGGCAAAACTCATCTGACTTACTTTAGATGTCTCCTTTAGGATGTGTTGAATTGTTCACTTACAGAGAACTTTCCTTTTAGTGTTGTTTCTCTCCACTGACTAGACAGAAACCAAAAATAAGAGTTGGGCACTTGGCTATCAAGAAACTTCTCCTTTACTCTCCTATGTAAGTAGCTTTTAGAGTTTAATGAAAAATAATATAATTGGCTTTTCCAGAAGCACAATGAGAAGAAATAAAAACAAGGCATAATCAAATGTGCCCCTGGCACAGTTACCCACAACTGAGATAGGTATCACAGGCTCCTCTGCTGTCAGCAGAAGAAAGAGCAATTTTAGGAAGCAGTGCATGTCTAATGGATCATACAAGACATTCCCCAGAATTTCCTGGTTTTTCTGTTAGCTGTAGGGGAAGCCTGAGTGGCAGCATGGATAGCTGCACTCCCAGTATGGGATGAAAATTTCACATGTTGAGGGAAATATGGGGTTCACAGTAATATTTAAGAGGTACCTATTTTTTTTCTAATAATTCTGAGGGTGACTAACACAAATACTGACCTGCACTGGAAATAGCTGAGTCAGGATGCACAAATCCTGCTCTTTGACTGACCCAGACATGGACCATACAGATAGGGCAAATTTATGTGCAAGCTGAAGGGAGATTTGTTGGTGCTTTTTGTTTGTTTTGGGGTTTTTTTTTGTTTTTCTTCCCCCCAGCATTCTTTAATACTAAGGTACAGGAATGGGAGTAAAAGCAGAGAATTACAAAGTATTTAGGGAAGGTCAGTAGACATGCACAACTTGAGAAAGTGTAAAACCTGGAAGGGCAAGCCTATAGACTTGTCTATAGCATCTAAATATCAAAAAGCTTTTTAGATCTTAAATATCCAATCTATATTCACATTAAGGAAAAGGTCAGGGTATCCAGCCTGATTTTAGCTTTTACAAACATAACTGGTGCTACCATACATTCAAAATCACAACTGAAGATAATTCTGCATAGGCCACTCTAATTCTAATACCCTTGCTGGATTTTTAAAGTCTCATTTGGATTACAACTGTAAAAATGGAAAAATGCAAAATCATTCTGCCTATATTGTGGTAGAACATTCAAAGGTGTGCTTTGTGATTTTTTTTAGTTGAATGGCAATATTTGGGAACACCCAACTGGATATTTTTTAAAAAAAGGAAAAAAAAAGAATTGTGAGCATAGAATAATCTTTTAAAAAAACTGTAAAATATATTATTCCAAAGAAGTGATGTGGTTGTCAGAGAAACAGTCAAATGTGACTTTGTTATAACAGTACAATTGTAGACACTAAAACAGTATTACATATTTTGAAATATATATTAGTATTTCAAAATCCTTAGCAAAGTGTGTTATCTCTTCCTGGCCTTTTGGTTAAGATAAAGTGTAGTATAGTACTTTTATTTTTTCCTGTTTGGCAGATATCTATGGTGTTAGGAAGTGTTGGGTATAGTTTAAACTCAGTCAATTGTCACAAACAAACCTAGCTTTTACAATCTGCACTGAGAACATTTAAATCAGAATTATATGAAGATTAAATTCCTTGCATGGGTGGTTTTTACAAATGAACATGTACTATGAATTCTAATCAAAATGAGAGAATGCTTTTTTGATTTGTTCGTGGCAATTTGAATAATTCCAAAGGTTTTGATTTTCCAACATGAATATTGTATGGTAAGATTAAGCTTTGTGGTTAGCACTCTGATTTAAAAAAGAATGTTTTCTAGCTTACAAATAAATAAAATATAGTTTAATATATCTGAATCAACAGATGCTGTATGAAAGCAACTAGAATTATAAGTGTAACTCAAACATTCATCAAAACCAAAGAATCATTATAACATAATGTAAGAGATGCTGAAAACCTTTAAATACATATAATCTGGTTTGTACTCATAATGTGTCATTTCACACACACTGTAAATTGAGTTACAGAAAATAAGTTAGTTAGTTACATTAGTAAGTTTGTGTTTGATAATCTGTGTATTTGAAAGCATTACAAATAAGCATAAAGCATTTAGAATGTATAGTTTTCTATATGATAATCTACTACTACAGTCTCTCTTGATTGGATTGCAGATACCACAGGAAACTCCTTGAAACTGGGCCAAATGTGCCTCAGTTATTCATTGGTACATGCAGTAAAAGTAGCTCTGGCTTTTTAAGGCACTTTTTTTCTAAAAAAGGGTTCTTTCACCTCTGTTTAGCTCATGAACTATGTGAAAAATATTAACCACAAGAAAACCAAATTATTTATCAAAGAATTGTTACCATATGGTCCTGTGCCCAAGCTTAGTAATTTGTGCAAAACTTGTCATCTTTGATGTATAGATACTAGCATTACACAGTAGACCTAGAAAATTACATATTTATAACTTGGTGAATGCAAAAAGCTCTACATTAATCACAATAATACATTCTGTAATATGAGCACAGACTGGAAAATACTGACCAGTAATACAATGTAATTCTAAATGTATTATTTAATTTTGGGTGATACATTAGAATAATAAATTTTTTTATGTGATTTAAGAGGAGAATTTGCTTTTATGTCTCTATTTTGGGAAGTGAGAGATACTCAAATTTCAGTGTGCTTTTTATTAGAGTAAGAATAATTTGAAGCTTATGTATTGGAGGTATTATTCATTTGTGTGCTAATACTTGAACAAAACTGGACTAAAAAGAATGAGCACTATTCTGTTCCTGCACCAACTGCTGTTAAAACAACTGAATAACAGCAACAAAGGCAACTCTTAATATGTTCAAGTGCTTCTTTCAGTTCATGAAAGTGCATTTTTTCCTAAGCAGAGCTGGAGATCAGCTGTATACTTCTATGCAACATGCTCTCCGAAGGCATTTTAAATTTAAGTTCTTAGTCACACAACATCCTGCTAATATTGCAGTGTAATGATAGCCTTGCTTGTACTATTGTCTTGATGCATGCAAATGAAGATTAAAATAATGCTATCAACTATTAATGATGCATAACTGCTAAAACTATAATGTCAACTGTAAAGCCTCAACCTTTCCCTTCTCCCAACAATAAAGTAATCTCGGCTTAGTTATTTTGTGTTCAGTGGATTGTATATTATGCTAACATTTCTGGCACATAGCAATACTACCACCTACACAGACAACCTAAAATGTAAGAATCTACACAGGTCATGTTTTGATTGAAAACAAACAAAAATACTGCAGTCACAGCTTTCAGCTAGCTTTTAAAAAGATAAAAATCACTGCTCTGTAAGAGCATATAAGTGTGAATTTCAATTAAAGTCACCTCTGAAGAAGTAAATCAGCAAAGTGTACTGATGGACAATGGTAAGTAGGAATTTATAGAAAATCCACTAAGTAAACAGTGGACAGGAGCAAAATCTTCACAGAAAAGCCTTTGTATAATCTTGACATTATTAAAAAGCCCTCAAACATTCCAAATTGCTAATGTACAATCCCACCCAATGAATGCAGAATGCTTCTCTTGAGAAACTCTGCAGTTCTACTCTTGGTCTTCAGATGACAAAAATTTAAGGTCAGAATAGTCTGTTTACATTGGCTACCAAAAAGGGTACAGGAATAGTCAGTTCTTACAGCAGAATGGTAACAGAAGAGACTGACAGTTCATATACTATCAGATTCAATTAAAAACTGAACTTTGATATGAACAAAAAGACAGGAGGAAGACTGAGTTCACATTTCACAGTGAAAGACTTATTAACAGGAAGTGAGAGGTGACTTACTTCTGTTGCCAAAAGGTAGGGCAAATCCTTCCCTAGTAACAGCTAATTTAGGATTTGCCAGGGGAATCCAAATCTGTGGTGTTTGGTGTTTGGATGCTTATATATCTCACGAGAAAAATGGCACAGATCCAAGTCCAAGATGAGATGTAAACACATCAACAGTAATTTAGCAAATTTATTTTCAGCCAAATGTGAACCAACAACTTTAACTGTGAAAAGCCACCATGGTAATTGCCTAATGCTAATGCAAGATTATGAGAATACTGTGCAGAAATTTGTTTAAAAGCATGAAGGCAGCAGCTGCAAAAGTGATGCAAAAATATGAAGGAATGGCTTCTCAAAGCTTTTATAAGGACAAGACTAGGAAGACAAAGAGTAAGTGATTTATAATGAGGAGGGACATCACCTAAGCTGTGACGTGCCACATACGGCAAAGCTACAAGCCAGCTAAAGTCCATGCTGATGTCTCAGGAAACAAACCAAAAGAGACTCCCAGATTAAAATCAAAAGGTTGGTTTACCCTGTTGGACCTTTACCCACAAACTGTCCCTCCCTCAATCAATCCTGCTCTTCCCATCCTCTCGTCTCCTCTCCACAGCTGGGACACACACTGTGCTTCTCTCACCCCACCCACCAGCTGTCAAATGCTACTGCCTCTCCTCAGCAACACTGAACTGGGACAGAGCTGACATAGCAGGGTTTGAAAGAGGCAGGGGGTCCAGGCAGAATTTATGCAGACATAGGGCAGCCCATACCCCAAAGAAAGTGCAAAATCCATTATTTTCCCTAGCTCCCATGCAGTGAAAAAACCAGGGGAGAAGTTCTACCTCTTCTCTCCCTCTCATTCCTCTAAAATCAAAGCATGTGAGAGACTACCCCATCCCCACTGGCCCCCTTTTTGAGAGATTTAATAATATTGTGACTTAAGTACTGTAATACAGTTATTAACAATGTTAAAAGATTCCCCTGACATCAGTCACTGTGGAAGGATGATGACTCATTGCTGCAGAAGAACACCTTGAGGACACATTCCACCAACATCCTCCCTTTGGCAAGACTCAGTTTCTTATAAATAGTGCTAAGTGGCAGGAATAGATACCTTTGCCAGGATAAAAAGGTAATTACTGAAGAAACAGTGTAAGACCATGCTAAAACGTTCCTGACATTTGTGAAAAGAAACATTCTGATGTTTCCATGTTTTAATTTATCATTAATTGGTCCAATTTTGTAAACTAGGCCTACTGGAGGCTAAAAAACTCGACTAAGAACTATTTTCGTAACCTTTTCTATATGGTTAGAAACATCATGGTCCATGCTAGAAATTGCTAAGGTTCAAGAATGTGTATCTCTGTAAAAAATCATACTCTCTACTTAACAACAGCCTATTTTCCTTCATATAGCTGTTTTAAGCACAGTGGTATTTAGCAGTGTGGTCATTTAAGAAATTATTTTCTCTTGAAATTAAGACACTCATATTTAATGAGGGCCATCACTAACTCAATCTTTCTACTAATTCTATAGGAAATAATATTCTAGATTTTATAAGAATCAGGTAGAAGCTCAATATTCAGGATACCCCTTTCATACAGGTACACTAGTTGTGTCTGCCAGCTTCAGTTCCAACAGGATTATTTGTTGCATGAGTGATTGAGAGATACTTGACCTGAAGACCAACATGACTTTTCAGCTTTCTGCCAAGCTGCATTATATTTTTTATGCTTTATCTTGCCCTTTATGCCCCTGACAATACGCATTTGCTTTTCTGTGCTACCTCTGTATTTAGATTATGTTACATGTGCAATGCATAGACATTAATTTGATAACGTTGCCAAAACAGGAAGATTCTCCCTCTAATAAAATATTTAAAATACGTCTATCAGAACACTAGCTAGTTATGAAATGGGGTGGATATGACTTCAATAATCTTACTGCCTTGTTTTTTTTAAGTTAGTAACAGCCTACCAAAAAGCACTGTTTCTTGGAAAAGAACAATATAAATAAAATTCCCACTAGAGAAGACAAATTTGCATCTGCACACAGAGCATATTTATCTGTACAGCTTTTGTTGTTAAAATTTTGCTTGTTTAATGGTTTATATTTTCAAGGCTTTCTCTGCTTGAAGGATATTTTTTGCCGCTAACATTTAGATTTGGGATTGAAGACTGCTGTTCTATTCTCATAGTGAAATTAATTCCATTTCTTCAAAGAAAGCTTTTGAAGTGTTTTTTATGTATGGTGGAAGTACAGATTGACAGCACAATGATCCTCTTCACTATTCTTACAATCAGCAGCTGTTAACCTATTTTTATCAACATCTTCATTGCTACAAGAAACACTTTTGCAAAATGTGAATGCAGCTGGTGAGATCATTCTACATGAGCTGTCTTCTCCCTGTGAATTTTTACAAGCAGGTTCCAAACAACCCTCACTTAAAGAAGTAACCAACAGCCAAGCCCCCCTCCAACAACACACCAGGCCTCCTTTACTCTCCACTCACATTCCAGGTATGCATAACCCACTCAAGACATAGACAGGCATCTCCCAGACACTTTTATGTCACCCCTCTGGGGCTTCTGCACCCTCTCTAAGGCCTTTGGTGTGCTCCAAGGTATCCTAGGATGCCACTACTGCATACAGAACCCAGGATAAATGCTCAAAACTGGTGTCCCCATATCAGATACAATCTCAGTGTCTTTGCTTTCAGATTCAGATACAAAGAAAAAAACCAAAAAACAATCATTTTCTGACTGCAGCAAATACCTAGATCAATATCACAATGTCAGTGAGGAAAGGATGGAGTTTCCAAAGCAGAAGATGGTATTTGAAGCTCTACTGGCCTCTGAGTCTGGAAGCATTAAGCACAGATGACCCTGACTCAGCCTTGCCACTCTACTTGCATCCTTTAGACTTGTCCACAGTCAGGACCTGTTGTACATCAGGTAAGTTCTTCTGCTGCATGAATTGTGGGCACAATGCCAAATTATCCCCACTGAAATACTAAAGAAGGACCAAAAAATACAGTGAAACACTACTGCTTCCAGTGAAGAAGAGAAGTGCTCAGACTGAGCACTGGAAGCCCTTGGCCTGTGTAGGGAATATAGCTCAGCCTGCCATTGATTTCACCCCATCTGTATGATCTGCCATCTGCTTTCATTTGTTGTCTGAGGATTCTCTGCTCTATGATCCCAATGAGGAACTTCAGAATTGAGTAGGTCCTCAACAGATAAATTAATATGGAAAAATACAAATGTCTCATAGATACATGCATGTTTTATAGATACAGGAGACATACTATGGATGTGAAGGGCAAGAAAGCAGAACATCAAATTCACTCAACTATTGTTCTCATACTGCGTGTTTTTGCTAGTCATTGTTTCTGTGTAGAGCATCAAGAACAAACAGTACACATGTATGGACTCAATCCTCATCCAGTGTATAAATTTTAAATTTTTTTTTTAATCTAACATGTCTACTGGGACCATCTTTGATACACCTACCAATAAACCCTGAAGAAGGAGGGTTGGGCTGTATCTTCTCTTTCGTGTTCTCCTGAATGATGTCCCAGAGCTGCCATATAAACTTTGGATGGAGGATGTAGAATGGCTGGGTTGGATTCTTCCTGCGATGTTGTACGTAGGGAGTGAACAGATTGTAGTCTGGCTTCTTATACCACTGGGAGGAAAAAAAGTCAGATTTTTTTAGTAGTATTAAACATGTTTTGAACACTACATGTACAATAACATAAACTGGCTTCATTTGTGTTCTGCAGAACAGAAGCAAAGGTAGCAAAGCAGCCTACACTGGTGGACGCTTCTGCTAGAAAGGCATTCCTCACTCTAGGCTATGCTTCCTTTCTTCATACAGAGACTCAATAAGTAAATGACTGCTGTGGGATGAGCCAAGACCTTTTTTCCCTCACAGATCCAAATGAAAGAAGAGGTTCAGAGAGCTTTGACATGATATCTGGGCCTGGGGGTGAATTTTCCTCAGAAGGCTTTTCTGTCGCTGACGGAGGCAGCAGCAGCGCGTGACGCAGCCGATGGCAGCCTGCGTGGGAAGCAGGCAGCCTCTGGCATCTGTTGCTAAGGGACTTCAGCAGATGAAGCCTTACTTTCTACTCTGCAGCCTGCTCAGCTTCAAGCTCCCTGTGCCAAAAGCCATCAGATCAACTTGTCTGCTGGAGCTGCAGCAACAGCCAAAGTAGAGACTCCCCCAGTGACAACCAGATGGACATCTACTGCTCCCAGTGAGGGGGTGGATGGCAGGGCACAGATGGCTGTGTGACAGTGGACTAAAGGGAAGACTGGTGGGGAGGAAGCCTGAGAAATGGGGAAGGCACTCAGAGAGATTTTCACTCTGTTGTATTTTGTTTGGGAAGGCAGAGAGGAAGGTGAGGAAAAATGGATGCAGTTTTTCACCTTTCCTGATAAAACCTACTTCTGAAATCTAGCAATATTCCCTCCTTGCTAAGCACACAGAAAACTTGCTGTTACGTGAAAATAGCAATCTTTTATCAAACAAATGCCACCATTCATCTATCCTAGCATCTCAGAACAGTCTTTTCCAGTATAATTGTGGACTACTAAAAAGTTTTTGACCAATAAACCAATTTTGACCAATTCCTATAGACATAGCATTCTCCACTCAGATCAAGACAGAATCTGGGGTTCATAGTGAAAAGGGAGAACCAGGAGACTAAAGCAGTAAATTAATTTTCTCCAGTACTTTTAAATAATTGGGAAGAAAGGTCTAAGTGGATATCTTACCACATTCAGATTTGCAGAATAGGGAGCAGGATCCCAGGCTACTAAGATAACGTCTTTATACAAGGAGCTGTCAACAAAGTGATGGTTTGGATTGGTGAGAATCTGCAAACACAGATGCAAAGAATTGCACAGCATTAAAAGCAAGTGGGATCCAGAAAAATAGCAAAATCCTTCTCTCAAGTGAACAGTCCTACCCACGCTGCTGTTTGTTACGCTTCAGCTCTGGTTGATTTTAAGCATCTTGTTTTGTTAAAAAAATATACAAAAAAAGCTTAGCCATAAACAGCACTCACTACAGTTTGAAGTAGCAGTATGCTGAATTACTCTCCATCTGTGAGGGATGTGATGGGACCACTTGAGATGCTATGTAATTGTGTATCAATATCACCTTGTATTCTGGAAGTTGAAAACGAAAGCTACAGTATTTCAGATCACCTGCCGGATCCTCTTGGACACAGAGCAGCTTTCTTTGAAGGGCTACAGCCTCCAAGGGTAATGCCTTTCCCTGCCACCCATCCCTAGCCACCTTTTTCATGGCTTTCTCCTTTTAACAGCAAGTGAGCCTCATTTCAATCAAACAAATTCAAATTAGACCATGAGTGTACAAATTGGAATACCTAGAAGAACAATTCCAACAACAGGCATGTTACAGGGCTATTTTTGAAGGAACTGTCATTTTGCCCTAATCTACTGCTCTCATATAACTCCTTCCTGCATCTCTCAGTACTTTGCCTGATCATCCCACCACACTGCAAATCTACTCTTCACTCCTGCTGGCTCACCCCTCCCAGGACCCTCCCTGTCTAACTAGATCTCTTTGATTCCTGGTGCATCCAATGCCAGGCAGTTCAGCATTGGTCAAAACAGCATGAATTTTTTTCCAGCTGTTAAAATAATCAACATGCCACACAAATAAATTCATAATAATTTTCATTTCCCTTTAGGATCCAATGAGCCATATTTAATTATGCATATTTTTCTTCAGAAAAAATAATATTGTTGCCATAGTAATATTCTTCCTACCATAAACTTTGAGTTTAATGATTTCCATCAGCATTCTACAGTAAGAACAGAATTAGTCATGCTGCTATCAGCATACTCAACTTAATTTCTCAGGACAATTTTCACCTCCTTTTTTGAGTATACAGAGCAAATTGACCAGAAGGCCCAGATTTTAAAAGCTTTGTTCCACTTATCACACAAAGGAGCTCTTACTTGTCTTTCAGTAAGCAAGAGTCCTCTGGAGGTCTTGTTCACACAAATTTCTCTTTCAGTGAGTCTGCACTCATATGTATGAGTTTTTTCTTCAGTAACAGTATCTGTTGCCACTGCACAGGCTTCCTTCATGTTCTTTGGGCTTTCACAGCAGAGAATATGAAAGAAGAAGAGGCCACAGCAGCCTTTTAATTAAGTGAATGCAGGAGTTTCCAACAGTGAGGAGGGGAGGGGAGTCAGTAAACCTGTGCAAGTAACCCAGCTACAGTACAGGTAGGGAAAGCAATTTCCATCAAGTGGCCTGTGCAGATTTCACTCTCGGAGAGAGCAAGGCTAATTTCTCAGCAAGAGGACAGACTATCATGGATGGCTTCTGACCTCTTTGAAGGAGCACTGGTGGGAATACAAACACTTGTGAGGAAGCCATGTGAGCTGACCTGGCCAGAACTTTGCCATGCCCTCTGTTTTCTTGAGAGATCTTATGGGAAGCCTTACACAGTGCTGAAGAGAAGACCACAGGGCCCTCCATTACCATCCCAGTGGGAAAGTACTGCAGCAGCTCTGGGAGCCAGAAGACCCCAGTCTGCCCTGCATGGAGAGCAGCTAATTTAGCCATTACATCTCTCTGAATTCACTGGGGAGCTACAAAAGCTCAGATCACTCCCTGAGAACATTTCTCTCTTCTACAGGGAGCTTACTGAGTCTAGTAAACTACTAAGAGTTTCTAAACCTTTCTCCTTGCCCAGTTTAGGAGTTCAGGCATGGTCAATGTCAGGGCATTCTGGCTAACAGTAAAATGGAGAATCATCAAAGAAAAGGATAAAAAGCCCAACAAAACCAAAAAAAGTAAAATAAAATACATGAAAATCCATGTTCCCTGATATAGATTACAGCACTTAAGGCAGAATAAGATATTTCTGCTTTCTTCTTGTGAACAAAAGAAAGAGGGCATATTTAACCCAAGTTGCTTCAAAGATCTAGTCTGTTTTGCAGCCTGACAAATACCTACGATATGAGTGTGAAGGGAATGACAGTCCTCCTTTTGATGGCAAAGAACATGAGCTTATACACATAAAAAACACACCCACCAAGAGTAGACTTAGCATGGGCAGTCACTCAAAGCAGAAGAAAAAATGAACTCATAAAAATAACAGTAATTGAAAATTTTGCTCTCCTTCAACAAGAATCAGTATGTGCAGAGCATGCCACATGGCCAACCATACTCCTGGTGTTGACTAAGTAAACTCATTTCAGTATGTCATAAAATTTCACAGAAATTCTGTTGCTGATTTTTTGTCTGCATTTCATAAAAAAAAAGAGATTTGCTTTGCCCAAGACAAAAATTCAAGCATTTTTGAAATTTAAAAACTAATTTCAACCATAAGGTGTCACTGTAGTTCAAGTCACAATTATTTATTTACACCCATACACAGAAAATCCCATTTTCTGTTGTTTCCATTCAGATGAACAAACTCACCTGATGTGTAATACCCAGTACACAATAAGGTTTTTTTACTAGTGCTTTCCAACAGTTTAAACAATGATGACTTGCCTAGTGTTACACAACTCAGTTCCCATTTCTTTTGCCTTCCAGCAAGGAAATAATTGGGGAACTGGAAAATATGAGAAAACAGCTTTGGAATCACCACAGCCTGAACTTTGTGAAAATCCTGGAGGCAATGGCTTCTCCAGGAGGTCAAGGTTTTCTGCACTGACAGCTCTGGCATCCTGCAGAGACTTTACAGATTAGTTCACATGACAAACTTTATAAACCAGTTCTCTGAAACAAGGCTATCGAGTCACTCTACACTGACAGCACTAAAAACATCCCTGTAAGGGAGAACTTTCACCTTCTCTGCAGCACGACTGTCAAATCACTACCTGCTTCCCACAATGCCCAACACTTTTTCAGAGGTTATTAACTTGCTGTCATATTGCAAGAGACACTGACTTGAGCTCTGAAAAGGAAGATCTTACCTGAGAATTAATGATCCGCATGGTTGTTTTATTTCCAACATCTTTTTCATAGCCTCGTGTTGGAGCAGAATTAAATCTTAAAACGGCATCATGAGAATCTAGAAGCATAAATGAAGGGGGTAACTCTTTTTTCTTAGTATACAGAACAGTAAAATAAAACCAGCTATCTAAACTAATACAAAACTTACACATTTGTCCTAATCTGGATATTCTAAGGATGATGAATGTTCTGCTATGCACAAACAAAAATCCTCTTGCATCTGCCATGTATTATTAACAAAAAAGCCCACTGGGAAAAAAGTTCAGAATCATCTATTAATTTAGCATGCAATACTTAAATGCTTCTCTTAATTGGATAGACTTAGTGTGGGAAGACTATTAGTACACCCAGTACACACAATTGCTCACTACTTCTATCAGAAAATTTACAGAGAATTACTCCATGCAAAAGCATGTAAACTGCAGGGATATCTAATTGCACATTTGAATGAACAACAATGCTTAACTATAACCTTGTGTTTCACAGTATTTTATAATACCTAAAAATCTTGGGCTACCCCAAATCTATTAATCATACTGTGTACTTATTCTCAAACTCAGTACAAATCTTAAAGAGCCTCTGTATGGAATCCAGCCCACACATCTGCTCACACAAAGAAACCTCAGGATCCCTTGGTAGCAAAGATCTAACAGAGCTGAACTGTCAAAGTTACTCCACAAGCAGTTGACCTTGGAGCCATGGAGAAGAGAAAGCAGCTCTAGGTCAAGTATGGGTCAAGGATAGACACCACGTGCAAGCGTCCATTGGACAAGAGGTAATCATCCTCCCTGTGCTTCTTTTAAGGGGATGTCAAAGCTCAAAAGGTGCCAAGGAGAGCAAGACATTTTATCCACTGTCCAGAAACACACAGCCTCTGTTGGTAGCCTTGTATTTGGTCTGTTTTTATCCCTTCTATTGATGGAAGCTGAGAATATGAAATGCCTTAACCCACAGGTAGTTTGTACAGTTGTTCATCTCTAGTCACTTGAAATGTGTTGTCTATAGCTCAAAAACTGGAGGAGGCAAAACTCTCCAAAGATAACCAACATGCCTCAATTGAGTCTTGGCTTGATCCTATCAAACTGGGATCTTTAATTTTTTCCCTCCTTTATTCTGCACTTCTTTACTCCATACAGGGAAACATTGTGTGGGATGCAGCCAGCAGTCTGATCTCAGATATACATGTTAGCACTAACATGTCATTTCTGAAAAGAGGTTTTTTGCCAAGAGCCCACCAAACCAAACTCCTCAGAACCTAAGGAGTGGAAGTTTTTTCTGTGTCCCCATGCAGGGACAACCGTAGCCTCAACTCCTAGACTTCATCTACCAAGCATCTTGATTGTGCAGGAACTAGAGGAAGTTAATAGAAGCTGCAGGTACTTCACATATTTGGAGAAGGAAAAGAAAAACACAAGTTTGTCATAATGAATTTAAGAACATAAATCGGGACTCATGATTGACAACCTTCAGACAATCTGTTGACTAAGAACTGGATTATGAAATGGAAATTGTATGGTTTGCAGCTTAGTTGAGAGACAGTGTGATGCATTTCCAACATCACTCATGCTCATTCTTTGTATACAGATGAAAAACTTCTCCTTTGCCAAAAACGTAGGTCCAGGACAGAGCTTAACCATGACAATAGCTGGGTTTAAATAAACTGGTTTTAATTTTAGTACATATTTGTAGATAAGCATTTTAAAGATCCAAAAAAGTCTGGGGTTTGATCACAGATGCCTGTTACTTCCTGTGGTGCCAAAATAATTAGTTCTCTCAATTAATAGCATGATCACAATGGGAGTGTTTGCTATACTTGCACAGTATTTCCATACCTACTTTCATTTAAAAATAGTCAGAGAGGTGGGGGAGAGGAGGGCAAAAGGCAGAACACAAATTAACATTTTTGCTTGTGTTTCTAATAGGAACACAGAAGAGGGAGCTAAAGGCCTATGAAGGGAAATGTCCTTTGTTGCTTCTTTTATAGGCGTTTTTTTTTTCTCTTGGGAGAATAAACCACAGAATCACAGAATGGTTTGGGTGGGGAGGGACCTTAAAGACCATCTAGTTCCAAACAATCTGCCATGGGCAGGGACACTGCCACTAGACCAGGTTGCTCAGAGCTCCATCCAAACTGGCCTTGAACATTTCCAGGGATGTGGCATCAACAGCTTATCTGGGCAACCTCTTCCAGAGCCTCACCACTCTCACTATAAAGAATTTCTTCTGAGCGTCTAATCTAAGGCTCCTCTCTTTTAGCTTAAAATCTCTCTCATTTGTCTACCATTGCTGTAAGCAGTTGCTTGGCCCACCACAGGCTGGGCCAAATCCTCTCCTCAGCCACAGGTATCTGCCCATGGCCTGAGAGACACTAAGAAAAAACCTTCAGTGGTTCCTGCTACCCCAGCACTGCCTTGCACAGCGTGTAGGCGATCTGAGAATTCTATGTAGGCTTTTTCAAACCCCATCTTCCTCCCTTTAGGTGGCATCAGATGACAATTTCCCATTTAAATCCAAAGTTCTTCCAGAGAAAATGTCGTAAGCTTCTGTGCCCAGAAGCTTCCTAAGAAAATGAGTACACACAGGAGCAGGCAGGCCCCAGGTACCATGTCAAGCACCCAAATCCACACCTGGGCTGCACCTGAGTGTGCAAATGTGACTTGAAGCATGCTGTAATACGTAATTATGTAAATACATTACAATGTGCTACAGATTCTACAGTACAGCACTAATCTGTTGCCCTCAGTTTTCTTGATTTTGAGTGTTTGGAATCTTGCAAGCAGATTCTCAGGCAGCTTCAGGAAAACAGTGTATATTTTTAGATTGTTTACATATTTGTCCTCTGAGAGGGGAATTGATTGATGGTGACGTTCACCATCCAGGTTGAAGACGTGGTGACCTATGTGACCAATCTCTTGCCTTTGTACAAGATGTATATATATGGAGTCAGATAGAGAATAAAGATAGAGAAGTTTCCCTGACTTCTGCTGTGTGCCTCGTTCGTTCCTTGTGGTCCGATCCTGCTACACAAATCCATACTGGTGTAAACTGGGTGTACTGGGAAACACTGACAGAAGATTCTGTTTCAGTCAAAGACAACATATTGGAGAAGGTAAGGACTGCTAAGCTTTTTCACCCCAAAGATTTCTAAATCAGTGAGGCTTCCTGTGAAATTGGGGGTTACCCTGGTGTGATTTTAGCTGCAGCTAGCTGGGCACATCTGCTGTGCTGGAAGCCTATTCCAGCACTCTGATAATCCTAGCAGCTCCAACATAGCCCAGTGATTTAAAGGAAACTTATCTGTGTCAAAGAGATGATACAGTGTGATGAAGAAAGTATTGGGATGTGAAGTCTTGGAAGATGGGAAGGATTAATGAGTGAAAATCAAAAGGTTTTTATAGAGAGCTGAAGGAGATAACTCTTCTTGTACCAGAAACAAGTTTGAGACATACCTTTCATCCTTCTTTCAACACTCATAGCATACTGCACATGAACTACTAAAACAAAGAACTACTGAGACATTAACACAAGTAGTAGCCCTCATTTTTGAAAAGAAAACTGACCTGGATTAGCTTTATGACCCCAGCATCCTTCTCTGAATAGCTACCACAAAACTCCCACCTTGAGGTGGGGAATTCTGAGTGACACTGACATTTCAGCACACCTGTAACCTCACTGACTCAGTGTTGCAATGGGAAAACAATGGGTGAACATACTTGAACTAATTTAAATTCAGTCTCAGAAAAGAGGTCAGGGGACTTGATCTCAGTGTATGAAGCTACTCAAGGGTCTGAATTCTTTATGTCTGTGAACTCTAAACCGGCAAGAGATGAAGAGGACACTCTACTGCTTCTTGACATGGAGGCAAATGTCTGGGACAGCCATACAACAGCAGTTTCTCATGAGCTACTGCAAAATAAAGACCAGTATAACACAGCTTTGCAGAATAAAACCTGAACATGGCTCTAATCTGATGAAGAAATAAATGCATGTTGCACACAAATGCTGAATATGGCAGATATGATGAAATCAGTGCTGCCTCTATACTACAAGCTGTAACATGATAAGAAGATATCATTGTTTTCTTTAAATTAGATTATGACTTCAGGCCTGATTTTCCTTTCAGTTATATTGTTCTGAAAGGGAACAGCCTCACTGAAGTCCATTAGTTTACATTCATGCAACTCTAGTGAGAGAGAAGAACCAGACTTCACAGATCTGTGCTTGAGAAGCATGAACCTTTTGGAATTTAAACATCAACACACACATAGGCATACATATACACACATTAATAGACACATTTCACCCACCTATTTCATCCCCTAGAGAGGAGTTTAGTATTGCACCAGCAGACATAACTACTGCACAGCTCCCAAAACCATGTGTATATAATTTGCCCAGTGGAATTTGGGGAACGTGCTTTTCCCATCCAAGAGTGGAGAAGGGAGCCTCCTTGCCATCTATTGTTTTCACATTCACTCTTTCTTTTAGCTCACAGAATAGCTGGTCTCCTGTCAACTTGGAGTTTCGTTTCCCCTTGAACCGCACCCCATGTTTATTGGTACTCAAATAATCTTTCATCGCCTTCTGCAGTCGAGGGTTTAGCATCTTGGAAGAGACATCCCCTTTCCAAAGCTTGTAAAGAAAGGATTTCGACATTGTGGAATACAGCTCATCCCAGTCATCAGATTCATCAAGCATCTGGCCTCTCCTATGCTTTGTGCTCCTTCTCCTCATTCTCCTCTGATGGCTCCAGTTGTTCTGTAAAATATTTCCTTTTGGATTATTCATGTCAGCCAAAATGAATTTTTCTATCTCTTGAAGGTGGTTGTGTGACTGAGGCTGACCAGCAGCAAATAAATAATCATCATTCACTTGGTAGAAAGCACTTTTTGATTTTCTTCCTAATTGGGATGGGAAAAACTCATCTTCATTTCTAAAGGCATCTTCCAATACAGTCCATTTCTTAGCATTTCCAGTCCCCGATTTAAAAGTACCTAGGAGATCTTCATTAAGAAGTACCTCATTCCCATCAATGGTTTCAGAGAATGATGGGTCATGAATGGCTCCCATGATGACTCTCTGCTTGCCCTGAAGGGGCAGAAGTCTCTTAGTTTCAATGTAAGAAAAGGAACTTGGAACTGGTTCAGCAGTGTTGCTATCTGTAAAATAGATGAATATCACCAAGAAAAGCAAGCCCCATGCAAAGATACCAAAGAGCATGAGTTGTTTCCATTGCTTCAAGTTAGGTTTCATGGCAATGCCTTTACCAGGTCCTCTGTGCCTTGAAGTATTGGTGAAGGAAAATGAAACCTGTAAAGAACATCAAATGCTATTAAAAATAATTCTAAAAAAAAAAATACAACACAGAAATATCTTAACACATATTGATAGATGGTGCAGAATTAATCTCCAGGCAGTAGCACAACGGATTCAGTAGCAGAAACAGAACTCCAGAGCCCGCAGACACTGTAGGAGTGACACGCTTTGGCTCTAACCACACCGTGACAGCTGCTAGCTACAAAAGAAGCCGGTGGCCAGTTTCTACAGTAACACTGGATCCTGCCTTCAGGGAGATCATGTGCCTGACTGCTTCTGCTATACCAAGCATTGCATTAGGAAAGCAAAAGCAAACCCCATGCCTGGCTGCATGTAGTGGGTACAGTATAAGCTGTTCTTCTCTTTACCACTGAAAGTCCTTACGCAGGGGAACTGTGAGCAAGCCTGTCTCCAAAGGGACCAGGCAGGGAGCACAAGGTCTAAGCTGCAGCCCTCCTCTGCCCGTGGCCTGGTGCTCTGTACATATCATAAGGGGGAGAGCATCACACAAATGGGTCAGAGGGGAACCTCTTCCTCAGCTGGAATGAACTGGCACAGCCCCAGTGGCTACATCATTTGTTGCCTAGTACCAGACTCAAGTAAGAACAACTCTGCTACGGATGCTGCATACACACTGAAGGAGTTGTGCACATCAAGGTGCCAGGGGTTTTGTATTTTCCAAAAGAAGAATGGGTGGCACAACTATCTAAATACATTCCTTTGGGATAAGATAGAGATTTACATAAAGAGAGTGGGTAGAGAATGTCAGACCTAGTCCTGGAAATATGTGCCCTACAAATACCTGGGGGTTTTGGACAGTTTGTGCATTAGTGGAGGGATGCATGGTCCAAATGAAACAAAGTTTGACTGAGGGGGCTGTGTTCCAAGGAAAATACATAACACATTGCTAGACCATAGAGCACACTACGCCCTTACACGAACTCACTTGCTTAATCAAGTGGTGTGACTATCAGTTACAAGCCTGACTGAAGCAAATCCCCGCCATAAGCATTACCATTCACCTCCTTGCACCACAGTCATCATTAGCCTCAGTTGCTACACTGCAGTGTAACTCAGTGTACTAATTAGTGACTGATCACTCATCTGATCTGAATTAAAAATAAGCCAAGCCTCTTCTTCTGGAGTTTTCTTTCTAACCCATTTGTTTCAATGGCCACTTAATGGTGGGACTTAAGAGCCACTTGTACCAGCCAGCTGTGATCAGCAAAGAGGAATGAGAGCAGGGGCAAGCTTGGATTTCGTTACCAGTCTGTTCCTCAGGAGTCACCACCTCATCACATCACATCCAAACAGCACACACAGCTTAGGTGCCTGTGATAACACACTGCCTGCTCACACCGGCCAGCAGGAGGGACCAAAACCACAGTCACCACACGCTATCACCTTTCTGCAAGCTGCTCAAGTACATCAAAGCTGAGTGCAAAGTTTAAACCCAAGCTGTAACTAAGACTGTGTTTTCACATGAAAATGAACCCAGCAGTAACCCCAGTGTAAGATATTCTCTTCTCTGTCCTTCATTCCTGCAATGTGCCTTTGCTGCTGCCAACACCCTCGTGTATAGAACTGATACAGCAGGAGAAATATGTGTTAGAGGGGTTTTTTTGCTGTTGTTTTTCTTTCATTTTATTTTTTTAAACTGAGTCAGCCCCTTTATCCACTTCAGTGTGGTCACATATCCAGTTGTTTCAGCACAAATGGGGAAATGGCCTACCACAATGCAGAGGTGAGGACAAACCGCAGGTGATATTAGCAGAGATTCCTCAGGCTGCGTTTCTGCTGACCTCCTGAGAATGTGAGACTGCACTATTACATTTCCAAACACAGTCTATTTTAATGATCTAGACAAAACCTGGAACATTAGACAAACACAGCTGACTTTGGGGCTCCAGGCAGTGTCCAAACAGAGGGAGGATTCATAAAGTTACACTTGGATGACCAAATTTCATTGCAATTTCTAATACACTGGGAAAAAAAATCATGACTGTGATAACCCAGTGCTCCACATACGTTTGGCTTGGCTCACACAAACCACATGGAAGAAAGCTATTACTCCAACTGACCCATTTCCTACTTGCACTCTGCTGCTGTAAGACTGTTCTCTGCAGTACCTCGACACTCCCACACCTTCCAATTTTAAATCACTGCAGGTGATGTCCTGTGGGAGTTGCCTTACAGTATATGGCTGTTGTGCAAGTTAGGTCTGCCCTGAAGTTATTGCAACCTGCCCACTCATCAGTGTTCAGATGGTTTGCATTTTAAAATCAGCATTCTTCACCCATCTGAACTGCTTTCATCTCTTTTTATCATTTTCCCTGATGTGTTTCCCCAGCACTTTTCAACATGTGGCTTCCAAACCACCGTGTAAGTTAGTCTTTGCTCAGTCAGATGTTTCTCCTGCTGAATATACATTTCTTACAGGATCTGCAATGGAAGCATCTTGCATGATCTTTTCAACAGATAAGCTTGCAGGAAGTCAAAGTCATAAAGGAAGAGGTCACTAATATTTTCCACTGAATCACATAACAAGCCCATACAGAATTTAATCTATAACACAAACTTATAATTTGCTCATTTCCCCCCGCCCAGTTTTACTTTATCTTATAACCAGAAGTTGCTAAAAAATAGAAAGGTTTAGCCTTAATTCAGGTGTGAGACTACAAATTTCTAATTGTCTGTCATCATATGTGTTTGGCACAGCCGACTGCCTCAGCATAAACACACAAGATTCAGTATTCAGGTTACAATCTGAAAAAGGACTGAGATGCATTATTAATTATTTTTTAAATTAAAGCAAACAAAAATCTGCCCCCCAAGCCCTCCACAACACTTATGTCATGAAAGCACACTCATCTTGGTCAGCATGCACATATAAGCATGCATATGATTAGCTTCTTTGTGCAGCAAAAAAACACCCACATAAAACAAAAAACAGCATCCAACAGTATATTTGTCAACACTACAAGCAAAAGGAGAGGCACCAGTGACAATAAATCCAAAAACTTTACACATCAACTACTGCAGAAGCTTATCTGCAATTCCTCATTACAAGTGGGGCCTCAGAAAGGATACTCAAATCTCTTGAAGACTGGAGCTATGCAGGCAAATCTCTGTGCTGCTTTCATGTTTTTTGCTCACAAGAAATGCCTTGTCCTCCAGCAGTACAGCTGAGCTGGAAGCAAATTCAAGGTCATTACTGTATTAGTTGCAAGAGGACCTCTACAACCTCACAGGATCTTGAAAGCTGTGTGTCGAAAGCTGCACTAAATTCAGAGAAATATCAGTTTATCTTATCTCCCTCTACACTAAACATCCAAACCTCTCCCCCTCAGCCCTTGCAGCTTCTCACACCTCACAGTCCCTGGCTTTGAAAATGCTTGGGAGGAAAGGGCAGCCCTTCCACATGGCCCCCACCACCCTCCTACTGGCAGCAGACCCCTCCGCTGCCCAAGGGGATATCTTCCTCAGCACCATCTGGGGATGCACTTGGATTCCTGCCCTGTGCTGCCTTCAGCAGCACATCTCAATTCCAAAGAGAAAAGCATTCATGTAGGAAACCAGAAACAACGACTGCAACAAATTACACTGGCTAAACAAATAAAAACAGGTAATTTTGTGGGTGCAGTTACTAAAGTCCACTGGATGCTTCAAGAATAAGCTTCCATCTCTTTTATCTATGCTCAACATACAGCTCTTAAACTGTTAAAGCAATTCTACACAAGTTTTTAAATTATCATTAGCATTTCTTATTGTCTCCAACTTCACCCCCCTGCTGTAACAATCCTCCCTACTTACAGACTGCTTGAGTCAAAGCTGCTGCAGAGGAGGAGCAGAGGAATAAGTCTACCCCTGGGGGAAACAACTGAGACTTAACCCAACCCAGCTTCCTCTTCAGCAGAAGTGATAAGCCTGTTTTGCCTCAGAGGCTGAAGACCTCATTTTCCTATGTATCTCCCTTCTGATGGGCTCCTTCAATCATTAACTGAGTTAAGTTCCAACTACCATATGGAGAATGGCTCTTCTCCTTTCCCAGTCTGGTCATCCACACAAAAGCCCTGGAAAAAATGAGGCAAGGTACAAACCAGTGAAGTGGGCAGAAAGGTAAGACTTACTTATTTGCTTAATAGAAGTATTAGCAGCATCTATGAAAAAGAAAGGCAAACCCCAATGGTATCTTTGAGGCATCCCAGGAGATAAAGGCAATTCCCCAGTGAAAATTAAAGGCTAATTTTCCAGAAGCAGCACCCACTTGTGGGAAATTTTGTCTTGCCATGTGAAGATGCAAGAAACCAAAGAGTTCCCCCTCCTTTTATAAAGCCCATTGTTTTGCAACAAGGAGCACTTTTCCTTTTTCTAAAGTAGGCCTCCTGACTATTTCTTAAATGAGAAGAGATGGATAAGGGAGATTTTTTAAATTCCTTTGAAATATTCCTTCCTTTCAACACTGTCTATTGTTAAAATTAATTTGTATAGACCCTGGCAGCTCAGAGGTCAGGATGGTTCAAGTTGACGTGCTAAGATGTGCACTGTTATGTTAAACAGGGTTTTTCTTGGCTGCAGCTTTGCAGCAAAGGTCACCACGGGGTTATATGGGGTAGCAAATGTTAGCAGTGGGCAACCATTCCCAAAGGGCTGAGAATCAGACCAAAGTTTATTTGATGGAAAGCTTAGGCAGCCTGAACAGATAGCAAATGCTCCGTTAGTTTGCTTCATCTCTTAGTCAGCTAATTCCAGAGTATTAAGAAAGCTCTGGCATAGGGCAAGACAGCTGGAGGCTGCACTTCCAGGGTGGGGAATACACTCGTCCTCTCATGTGGAAAGTGCCAAATTGGTTTTAGTGTTATCACATCATTTCTGCGGTGGAAGCCATACAGTCAGCAGCAACAGACAGGCAAGCCTGTGGGGAGTGGTGACTGCCAGAAGATGTATATTAGTCTGTGGACAGCCTCTGCGTTTGTCTTATTGGCTCTGATTAGGCCTCCTAATTAATGAACCTCTTTTGGACAACTTTCTTGTTAGTCCCGATAAATCTGGCTCTTTCCTTCAGAGGAGTCAAGCTGCATTCAGGTTTTTTTGTGGCAACCTAAGAAACTGTCTTCTGAAATAAAGAAAAAACATCCAAAGAAATCTGAAGTAGGATTTTTTTTCCCCCACTATTGCCTTTTAAACCTATATTTAATTATATACTTAGAAAAAATTCCTTGGGAGGTATTCAAATAATGGTATTGCTAACCTGAGTCACCTACTAAATGTGAGCCAGGTGCCCCAAGTCAGAGCATTTGGAAAGAGCAACCTCAGGTTCTTGCTTCTGAGGATGCAGGCAGGCAGTGTGCCTGTTCTTAGGTCTTCTGATAAAACCTAGGATTTCAAGTTAAACGGGGTGGGAGTGAAGCGACTTTTTAAAAAATTTATTTATTTTTACTAATGACCCATTTCCAGGAGCTTAGGCTGTAAGAAAATTGCCAAATATAGTGAAACTTGCAGTAAAGCTCACTCAAGCTGGCAACCCGGCAGCTGGAGAAATGCTCAGTGGGGTTTCTGCCAAGGAACACGTCCTAGATTATTCTGTGGGAGTATGGAGGCTTAGATGCATCAATCTCTGGGGCTTAGTGGAAGGTCAAATTTATCTTCTTTGCATCTGATATCTAGTCTCCATGCTCCATCATCAAATTCAAGCTTCCTGGCATTGAAGCCAGCTATCACTTTCCCACAGCCTGCAGACCACATACAGGTTGTCTGAGTGTGGGCTGACAGGAGAAAAGTAAAAATAGTCATACCAGCTCTGATCCTTCACAGGCAGACTTTCCCACCACCAGTGTTGCTTTAGCACAGTGGCAATGGTCAGGGAGAACCTGGTTTCCCAGTGACTGACTGCACTCCACAGGTCAAACTTCACCTACCCATGGCAGCAGATTTTCTCAGGAGCCATGAGAGCAGCTCTCACTCTGACATGCCCTGAGATTCACCACTCTGGCCAGGATTTCCTCACAAATTTCAGTTCAGGGGAGACAACTGAACCTCTCTGTCTTTTCTAGACTGGTTATGAGCTGACCACAGTCTTGCTATTCTAACTGAGGGTTTCTATAGAAATGTACTACACACTGCTTCATGTGAAATTTAGTACAACTTCAGTGTAAATCACTTCCAGGCTCTTTAATCAAAACTACAAAGGGGCAGAAGTGTCACACAGTTGTGTGAAGACAAGCAGTTTTCACACCATAACTCAAATCACCCCCCACAGCCTCCCAAGGAGTGCCTCACAGAGCCACGTACTACCTGCACTCAGCTTTATCTACTTCTGACCCCTTTTTTCAGCATTTGCTCTTGCCACACCTTTGCTGTGTCCTGGCCCTGTTCACAGCAGGATGCAAAGGTTCAAGGCTGCCTCAAGTTGCTGCAAATGCCAGCAGAGTTTGGTTCCACCACAGGACATGGGTTCAGAAACCATCACTTTGGCCACAGTCCCTAGCATGTCCTCACACACAGTAAAGAAGCAGATGAAGTATCTTTACTGCCCTTGCAGATCTACCAGCTGGATGTTTTGGATGGGTTTTGGTCATATTTCAGCTGCCACAGCACTGTCTCTTGATCCAAACAGCAGGGGAAAAAAATCCACTTGTACCTACATTAATATAAAACCATTTCAAATATTCAAAGACAGTGCAAGTCACTTCTCCAAAGTGAAATTCAGTATGCCACTGCATAGTCATGGAGGGATCTAAGTGTGCACAAACACCATCCCAGCAGGCTCCACTCTTACACATCAGTAGTTCCTCTGCAGATCAAACCACAGAGCTGCATGTGGATTTTCTGTGCAGCTCTTTTGTGCAGCTCTTCTCCCTCTCACAAACTGCAGGTTGCAGAGGAACTGCAGTTGTTCCCAGGGGATCTGATCACCATGAAGGTCCTAGGAAGCTGAATGCTGTGCAGACTGAAACATCAAGCTGACTGGAGATAAAAGCCAGGCGTGGAAACAAGGTGACCAGACTGATGGTCATCACTTACTTGTGCACCCTCCACTCACACATAACCACTTTTATTAATGTATTTAGTTTTATTGCTACAGTGAGGTCAATGAGGAGGAAGTGAGCAGTACACCAACAGGGAGGAAGAAGCAGGGGCTGGGGCAGGCTGTGGCACTGGGCCAGGAGAGAAGGAAGCCTGGCTGCAGGGCAGCACGGAGGGCAGGAAGGCAGAGAGACTGAAAATAAACTACACCCATAGTGCTACTGGAGGAGCAAAACAACACCTGCCAGAGAGGCAGCAACACCTCAGCACCACAGGGATGAGAACTGGAAGCAAAAACTTCCTCCCTGCAGAATGATCACATCCTTCCCTTTGGGGAAGCACCGTGAGAGCCTTGCTACTGCTCAGGCAAGGCTCTGACTTGAGCATCCTACCCTTCCTCCCAAGATGGGAAAGAGGCTGCCATGTTCCTTCAGCAGATGGGAAGCCTGGGTGAGTGGCAGGACCCACGCTGTGTCTTTCCCCCTTATTCTGGACAGCCACTCCCAGGTCAATGTGCTGCTTCCTGCCACCCCTGTGACTGGGGAAGGGGACCCTGGAGCACGGACCCTGGTCATTGCAGGTGGAGCACAGCCCTTGCACCAGGGCACTTTCAGACTGAGCTTTGCAATGGATCAGCACCCAAAAGAGTTGCACATATTTTCCCCTGTGAAGGTTACTTCACACCCCATGCAGGGATGCTCCAAAATACAGGCATGGATGGTGCCTGAGGACACACAACACAAGCAGGAGTTTATGCCCATTTTTCGCACAGCCTGGCTTTCTTTGGGACTTATTCCCCATCCACAGAATAAGGTTTTAATCCCATTCTACCCTTCAAAGGCAGAGTTCAGGAGCAGCCTGTGCTTATGTTCTGTTTTCATGTGTAACTGAACAGGATGGCAGGAACCTCTTAATGCACACCACAACAAGACAGAGAGGCACAGAGAAATGAATGATACTACTCAGTGTCTAATAAAACAGAAGAAAAAAAAATCCAGCCAACATACATAACTGTATTGGGTTCCCCTCCCTCTTTTTAAGGGACAGCTTTTGATACCGTACTTGCAAAAACACATAATTCAAAAAAGGAAGGAAGTGCTTTGAGGGTTTTTATTTAAAGCTTGACAGGATAAACGAATCACAGTCTCATTAAATCACACAAATCTTAGGCTGCACACAAGACTAAACCACGTGAAATAGGACGTTACAAATCCTCATGCAGTTCTACACTTCCAGCACAACAGCTCATTTTATTTCTGCTCTTGGCAAGGTTAGAATAAAAGGCTTCTTTTCTTTGCTCCATAAATGTTTTTAGATGCTATATTACTTGAACTTAACACAGCAGTAATTGCCCTGAAAAAGGGCAATCTGAATTGCTTCCTTAAAGAAGGAAGCATTTATACTGACACACACATGAACAGAGAATACAGTTACAAAAGGCCTGTTTCAATCTCATCACAAAAAAACCCCTTGACCAAATTCACTAACTCTTCCAGGCAGAAGTGATTGGAGAATTTTGATTTTCCACTCTAAAGCAATATTTCTGAGATACAATGGTTATCTGCATCTCTGTGTAGCAGTACATTTTATATCTGCCAAGTATGTTCTTCCTGTATGTTTCTAACACTGTAGGCATTGTTTTGCTTTCCTTTTAATTATTAACTTTTTTATTAGACTGTAGTATGTCTTTTTAAATTTGTTCCAGAAAGCAAGCAACTCAGCCCTTGTTTAAAAACTCTAATATAGAACAATGTTAAACAATGTGTTCCCTATTTCTCAGCTCTATCTCAGTACCAATTCCTATTTGTTTATGTTAGCAAAGTAATTGTAGGAGAATATTTAGAAAATTATCACTGTTAACATCTCATTTCTGTATATTCATACATATATATACAAACAACATGCCTTCTGTGTACTTATTTGCCTTAGCCGAAAAGTTTGAATGAAAAATTTCACCCTGGAAGAAGGCTTGCCAAACTGAAGGATGAAGTCAGTTTAGCCCTTTGTTACATTACAATCTAAAAATGAAATTTCCTGGACTGAAACAATTTTTCCCCTCTTTTTTGTATATTTTAATACTTAACATGACTATGCTGATAATGAGCCAACCTACACTAGCTGGGATATTTTGGTTGGCTTCCTAAAACAAAATGAAGTAGTATTAGTGTTTCCCTCCTCACCCCCTTTCTTTCTTTCTCCATTCTGGCACTGTTCTATGCATGGCTGTGGGCAAAATTAGTTTAAACTATGACTACATCAACAGAAATCTCTTCTGCAGGGGATACAGCTGTTTCTAACCTGACATGAACCACTGGAACCAGAATCATATCTGTCTGGAAATTTTACAGAGAAACAGGATCTCTGACAACTACCAACATGAAACTAGCATGAGCAATAGTGACAAACTAAGGTTGTTGGCTGGGTGCTTCATCCTTTCACCCCTTTGTCAGTCATTGATGCCCATGTGCAGCACACAAGAAGTCTTTTCCCCCAGCACTTGCCATTCACTCCCTACAAATACAACTGACTTTTACAAGATGGAAGGTAGCACAAAAAACATTAGGTTCTCTGAAAGCTCTGACACCATTAAAACAATGAGAAACTGAGGTAAGTGAGAAGCAAGACAGAGCTGCCTAGCTCCCAAAATTATCTACATTAGTTCTTTTTGTTATAAAAGTTAGAAGAATGGGATAAGATTGAGGCCATCCTCACTGGATATAACTGTGGAATTACCATTTGATGGAAATTTTCATCATCATAAGAGACAACAAAACCTAAAACCATGTATTTTGAGATCTACAGGCTACTACAGATGAATCCACGAAAGAGTAAATACTTCACTTTCCAAGATACTTGGTAGAGGGGTTTTTTTGTGCCATATTAGCTTTAAAACCTGAAGCTAACCAGTATATATGTAATATATTCCCTTCCTTCAATTGTTCAACAGATGGGATAATCAAATTTTTCATTAAAATATTTCTTAGTATTTCAAATGCTGGCTATGCATTTCTTGGTGTTCAGACAACAGGAAGGCCTTTGAAATACAACCAATTTCATCTAAAAGCCCTCCTTCTAAGACTCCATTTAAGCAGCCAAGACATGCAAACCCCTGCCCATCTTTTGCACGCTGTTTAGAAGATGTAGATGCATCTGCTGAGAAGGTGCTGATGAAGCACATCCTCTTGCCCAGCACAGAGCATAGCCATCCTCTCCTCTCCCCACACACTCCCAACTCAGCATCCATGGGAACAGACCCCCTTGGCAAGGAGTAGGTGGGGTGTGCCTACACTGCCCTAGCAAACCCACCTGCTTGCCTTCCTAGGGAGCCTCTTCTGAGACAGTGCTTGCTTCTCTTCTGGCTCCTGCCCTTCCCAGGAAACAGTTTTCCCTCACCATGGCACCATTTGTCATTTAGGAAACCTACTGGTAACACTCAAAGCAACCACTGGGAGAATTAGGAAAAGAGTTTACAAGGGTGGGGATCCTTGCTACGATAATACAACCCCAACCCTTGCCTGCAGCTTTTAAGTGCCAAAGGCATGAGACAAGTAACAAAGTAAAGCCAATTCACTGCTCTACATCAATCAGAAGAAGGTTTTTCTCTACCAATATGAAAAGAGACTGCTCTGACAAAGAAAACCTTGTTTTAACATACATTGATTCCTCAGCAACACCCAATCCTGTCAAACATATTCTGCTGATGGGGTTTAGTCTTCCTTCAATCCCATTCAGACAACAAATAAATGGGGGAAAATGTTAGGCCGATCTAGAAACTAATGGTTAATGTTTCTAAAATTTTCAGGATTATTGCTTTTATTTCCTGATTTACATCTACACTTCTATTCAGCGTGTTAATAGAGGTGTTTTACTAACAGTTAAAACTTCTAAGCAGATACAGACTGTGCTACACAGGATGACTGCAAGCAAAGCAAAATTCTCCTACTTTCATCAGGCTGGGTTGTTAGGTATTTTTTAATGATGGAGAAAAATGCATTGAAGTTCATACCAAAGATGACTATAAAAATGCAAATAGATGTATTAGTAGCAATCATAAGTGATGTAAAGCAGTGACGAGACTCTTGTTCTGGTGTTCAGCTGTGTTCAATCTGCTCCAAACTCTTTCAAAATTTTCAGTATCTATGCAAACCAGTCTGTTGTGCTTGCTCTGCCCTAGGAAAAAAGTAAAATTCTTACGAATCAGTATTTGGACATGAGACACTACAGGAAGGTGCTGGTAATCAGGTAGGACACCTGCCATTAGTAGTAAACCTATCAGTCACCAAACCTGGTTTGGGGAATTGATTAAACCAAATTTACCATTCCAATAAAGCAGAAGGAAATCTATATGGGAACAGTATATATGTTTTAATCTATTTTAATGCATTGTATAATTTCATATTACTGCCAGTAACTGTAGTGACTTTTCATTTTATAAACCCTCCAAATGTGAAACCTGATATTAGATCTAACAGATCCTGGAGGGTCATGAGAGACACCAGGTTATTCCCAGGAAGTAATGGCAGAACTTTGTGTGTTCCCATTACCCCACCAGTTGCATTGATGCAGAACTACAGGAGAATTCTATACCACCTCACAATCCTGAAATGACATTTAAGTAGAGGGATATAAAGATTTTAAGATGAATTTATGAGCAGTTGTTGACCAGTATACTTGCAAACCACATTTATTCAAACGTATCTTGTAGGTCAAATTCTGCTTTTCCACTTAAAGTGCCTAAAGCTGTGAACAGTAACAGCTACATAATCTGGGTGTTTTGACTTCAACATAAGAAAATGAGCACCACAGAGTTTGTCTTAAACAAAAAGGCAGACAATATGTTATTCCCTACAAGAACTAAGAGAAATATTGTTTGAAGTTAGATGGGGAGGAGTGAGTACTCACACCCACAGATCTGAGGATCAGCTCTGGACCCAGAATCCCACTGACAGCATTTGCACACAAACAAGATCTCACTGCAAGTTAGAATCTGGATACTGTCAAAATTTAGTCTAAAGATGCTGTGCTATTACAGATTTTCTTCTATTTTAACTACTTTTTCAGATTCCTAAACCTCTTCAGATTGCTCCAAAAGCAGCAGAAACTATTAACAGTGAACTAATTTATGATGAAATGGACTTATCATACTAACTAGAGATAATTTTTTTCAACTTTAATTGTTCAGATTTGATACAGCTCTTTAAGAATCCTATCCAATGTGCTTTCACAAATCTCAATGGATAGTATTTATCTGACTTATTTACTAATTACTTACAAATTACAAGTGTCCCTCAGGTCTGAATCATTTTGGATGAAAGAATGAGCAGACTTTTATACCATGAGGGAAGAGAAATTAAAGGAGAAGAATTTGTATGGTTCAGATCAGGCTAATGGAAAGTTTGATTTCTTTAAAGTGTTTTCTAACTTTATCACCACATGCAGTTAACAATTTGTATTTGCTAAGTGTTCTATGCAATTGCCTTGCCTAGATCTCCTAGGGTTTTTTAGTAAAAGAAGATAATCATTAAAAGCTAAGGCAAAAGCAATATTCCAGACTGCAGATACTGTAAATGTCACAGTCCCCATAAACAGAGCATGGACAAGCACATGTTTTCAAGACACTTAAACAGAACATGCCCAAGGGCACACTGTAGAGGAGCCCATGTTTTCATCAGTGGGTAACATATACAGTCTCCTTTCCAGGAGCTGAAGAATCCAAATTTATGTGAATTCTAATACATCACTTTTCTGCCAAGCACGCTGTTGTACAAAACAGGCACACTTCAGTTTAAAATCAATTCACTTGGCTTGGGCATCAGAGAATCAGGGAAAAAATAGACTTTTAGTATATGACATTAACTCTCTAAAAGCATTGTCTTTCTTGGAAAAATAATAATGTTAATATAATAAATACTTTATGTACTCTGTGTACTTTCTCTACTGCTACTATTTCTCCAGCATTTCAGCCAGTGACTGATAACTCCAGATTACAGTGGTGTGTCTCCTCTGGCATCACCAGATCACTATAATCACCCGTTGATTTCCAAAATTCAGAAGTAGTACCTTTATTCTGAACTCCAAGATCTTTGAACCAGTTGCATTGTTAGAAGTCTTGACCCAATTTCTCTTTCTCTTGATGGCACTTTTATTTAGCATAAGTGTTTCCAAGTCATTTGACATTTTCCCTAAGTACTTTCCGTACATGGGACTTGCAACTGTCTTCTTTTGTAACCTCACTTAAGATCGGTAGAAAATAAATGAGGGGAATCTTTTGCTTAAAAAGACACTGCATTTCAAAGAACAAAAACGTAACTTTTTTGTTTAGGAACTCTGAATGAAAAATTCAGTTTCAGTTTCTATCCCTAAACCACAGTGGAACTGATGTGGCATCGAATTTTACTTTCTGAGAAACTTGGGCAGCAGCATAATGAGGAACTCTCTTGTTGCCCTGCTGTTAATGACCACACTTCTGCCTTACAACCAATTCCAAACAATTGAAGGGAAACACCACATATGAAGATGCTGACTTTAATTCAGTGGTAAGGTGAGGAAAACTTCACACTCTCTAACACACACCTACAGGATAGATTCAGCACTCGTAATATAGTTTTGAGTCACAAAACCCCAGTAGTGTACATCTAACACCTTTCTTGCCCTTCCACAGTTGTATTATTGTCTAGCGGCTAGCATTCCTGACTTATTTACTTAAAATGTTAAAAGCTAGTAAATAAGGAACTAATATCAAGGACTTAAGGGGATATTTTAATTAATCATACTTTAAAAACTATTCTTTAGAAAATAAGTGAGAAAATTCAGAAACAGGGTTAAAGCACCTCAGTCGAAAAGCAAACTGCTGTGGGAAGATGCCTTTACTTTCTTGAGCTGGATCAGATGTCTATCTTAGCCATGCTGAATTTCTCAGCAGTCAAGGCTATGAATTACTGTTGGCTGCTTGACTGATTAACCATGGTGCTGGTATGCTTGAGACCTTCCAAACACAGCAGGGTTATTGCAGCAGCAGACAATACTATAATATTGCAGTATTACAGGCTTTGCAGTTTTCAATTCCTTCTCTCAGCTTGTGCAGCGGGTTTATGACACTCCTTGGAAACTTTCATCTGGGAGCACGGGATGGAGCAGCACCAGTAGTAACTCAAAACTTCGCAGCTCTGCAGCCTGAAGAGTGCAGACATACTATTTCTAGAAACACCAAGACGATAAAAATTCTTTGTGGTGACCTCCTCCTTCTGCTTACTGAAGAAATCATATGGGCAGTCACTATGCAGGCACTCCAGTGATATATACCCAGTGATATATATCTGCACTAACTCAGGAATCAAAACATGCATCCTCATATCTACATATTTTGCTTTGTATTTCTGCTTGATGGCTCTGGTTTTGGTGCTATCATCACCTGAAGAATTCTCAGGGCAGTTTCAACTGCAACTAGTTACTGTTTTACAAAAATAAAGAGGATAATAATGTCACACAGGACAGAAGCAGAGTTCCATATATACAGTGTGCTCTACGTAGTGTTAGTGTCCCTATTTATCTCATTATGACCTTGCAAGAGGAATATGTATTTCAGAGACTGCAAGACTTAAGTATTTTAATTCCATGGTCCAGGAGTTTTACGTAGGGTTTCTCTCCTGCTTGAAGCTTTTGCAGACTGTAGTGTATACCTGATCACTAGTTTAAGTAGGTGTGATCACATTACCTACACCATGCACCCTTCTCAGTGGCTGCCTATATGGAGGCACATTGATTTTTAGCTGACTCTCTTGGTCTTTTCAATGCTCCTAATAATAAAAGGCCTGAGCAAATAGAAAACCTACTGATCAGTGTTTTACACAGATACCTTTTTACAGGAATTAACCCACGGTAAACTACTGTAACAATTGTATTTTTGGTGTGGAGTGTGCTAGGCAGGCATGCCCCTCTGCTACAGCTGCTAGCCAGGAGCAGTACAGATGGCAAAGAGGACAAAGACTGGCCTTGCACAAACACACAGATCACCTACTGGCTTCATGGACTGCAGGGTTCATCAGGTGCTGAGTGATCCTGCCTGAAAGAGTCTTACCAAACAGTGCTGCACAGCACCCTGTCTCTTCAGGAGTAGCGCCTCATCACTGCTGCCAAGCCTCTCCTGGAGCTTCATAACTTAAGCCCCAGAAAGAAAAATACAGACAAGCAGTGCCTTTGAACACTCTCAGCCCTGCCTCAGGGTGAGGGCTCATTCCAGCCTGACATGTGTTTCAGCCCTGCTTGCTCTGTCTATACAGTGGCTCAATCAAACTAATTAAATGTCTTGAAATACAGAGTATTTAGAGACCTTTGCTCATTTGGCTCCATCCAACAATAGCAAGTATCTGCAATAGTATGCTGTGGTCTTCACATCACTCAGAAAACAGCAGTCAAAGCAGAGGAAAGGGCTGGTGCACAACCAGGTCCCACCCCTGTGCAGAAGTCACTGCTAAGGTGCCTCTAACTTGAAAAATAAAAGCCATTTCCAGGCCCACAAACATTTTCTCTCTGTTTTCTAATGTCTATCTGAAATCTTGCAATTTTGAAAGCTAGACATTTCAGCCTACAGATTTTTAGACACAATCAAGAGCAGCTCAAAAGCACACATGGAGAATACTGATCCCATCTTAGGCCACTGCCACCCTCACCCTGCTTTCCACAGCAGGAGCTGCCACTAGGGAAACCCTAAATGCCAAGCTGGCCATCAGTCAGAAACATATTTTGCCTCGAGGTGAGAGTATAATTAGTACAACTAGGCCAACAGAGATACTCTCTTCTACTGAGCAGAGAGGGAAAAGCTGTACTAAATAGTGATCTCCAAAACCAGACACTCCAAAAACCTCTCAGTAACAGTATGGTGGGAGTAGGACTCCAAGTGCAAATCCTTCTGCAGCAGTCACAGGGCTAATGCTTCTGCCTTACCACATGTGTCTATAGCCAGCCATGCACACTTTAGCTCCAACCTACATGGCTCTGAATTTATCCTAAAAAAAAAAATCTGAAATAAATAGCAAAAATAAAATCAGTCTGAACAAGCAGTGAACAATGACAATGGAATGAATATTAACTATGCACAAATATTTCTAATGGAGAGATTAGCTTTCTATAACAAACTTGGGTTTTAACCTTCATAACTTCAACAAAGCAAAACCCAGTCACATGAAATTTCAGAGTCGTGGTCTCATGCCAAGGAAAGCTCCTCTGGAAAGTTTGAGGTAGATCGGCCAAGGCATCTTGAAGATATGAGAGTTCCTGAAAAGTGAGGTGTTCTCCATTTCTTGGACTGTTCCCTGATTTTTTTTGGCGCACCATAACTTAAAAAAGGTTGGCTTAGACATTCCAAATTTGCTTGGCTACTACTGGTGCCTTTGACTAGTTGCAGGCTATTTTATTACTAAATGTGGGTTTGTGCAATTCTGAGCACTGCAGTTGTTAACACCACATGTTGGCTGGTGCATGCCGCAGGCAAGCCAGCCTGGCCCACTGCAGGCTCCTCCATCACCTCATCCTGAGCTCTGCTCAGGAGGCTGCTCAGAAGCCCAGGACCCTTCCCTCAGGTCCAACTGAGTGTAAGAACTTGGCTGGACTTTACAGATTCTATGGGGAGACATTCTGTCAAGCTGGAGAGAAATGGTCCCGGGGTGCTTCCCATCCTCGCCAGTACCAAAGTTCCTCTCTTGGAAAGGTGAGCAAACACCAGACACAGATGGTTTCCTCCCCTGACTTAGTGTTGTCCTCTTCCTAGTTCTTCAGTCCATACTTAGCTTTACTCTCTGATGAATACAAAAAATATTCTCAGTGAACATCCACATAGTTCCCAACCCTTTCCTCCATGGATTACTGATCCAGTCTATTTCCCATTTACATGCTGATTGCAGAATCTGTGCTGGGGGGTCTGGCTGCTTCTTCTGCAGCAGATTCTCCCTCTCTGCTCCACTCTCTTGGCCTCCAAGACCCTCTTCTAGACTAGGAGCCTCATACACATAGACACAACATAGAGCATTAGACTTCTGGACAGGAACACCCAGGGGGAAGATTTCAGCCCTCAAGGAGCAAATTTGCTCCCCTGAGCAAACTTTTAATTTGTCTGATGAACCCTGGAGAGACTGTGGGTAAGGAATTCACTCCTGGTGGGGACTGTTCTGTTCACAATCTTGATTTTGATAACTGATACTATGGCAACCACATGTATCACTTGACAGCTTTCAGCATGGTCAACTACTTTAAACAATTCCCCATAGTCTTTGATATTTCCTTTGTCAATGACTATCACCTGCCACCTTGCCAGGAAAACAAGCAGTGCACAGCTGACTAGTAGTGAGAAACATTAGGCTATTAAAACACTTCCCCCTGAAGTATGTTTCTACATGGAAACAGTGTTACAAAGAGACCTATTCTTTCTGAGATGCACACATGCATGACTCCCATTCACAGGAGCTACGCGAGTGAATCCAAAGTAAAATAGGCTCAAAAGTGTCTACATTTACCAAACACTGATCCCACACAGAAAGCGCCTTTTAAGAATGACATATCCTTTGACCTTCTGCATCTTACTTTTGCTCTTCAAAAACAAAAGACTTTGCAATGACCAGAAGCCCTGCATTAAAAACCAAAACTGGTACTATAATCCCCCAAAAAATCCAGGAAATAAAAATTATCTACCTAATATGCAGTAAGAACAGAAGTGTTTTTTCCACATTTCTTATCCAATTGGAGATTTATCAGAGTTCTTTTATTTGTACCAACTTCAAATATCTGTTCTGTCACCCTTTAAAATGCAGATAATCTAACTCAGAGGTATGCTCTTCTCAGGAGAGACCACACAATGCTCAATCATGTTTTACAAAATACACAGCCCTGTGCTGGGCCGGCACAAACCTGTGGAGCACCAAGGAAAAGCTACAAGAAGAGAACTTCTGGAAGTCTGTCACAGAGCTCCAGCCTCCACTGCCCTTTGGGAAGGGTGCTCCCCAGCTCCAGCCCGCCTGCCGCCCTGTGAGCTAATGAAAAGAGCATGAGCAGGATCCGCAGGCACTTTCCTCCCCCTCTCAATCCACAAAGGGCGAGTCACAGTCTGACCCTAACTTAACACTCGGGCTGTAAACTTACTTAACACTTGTAGAAGAATTTATTTTTTTCAAACATACTGATGGCAGCATATGGCCCATCGACAGGTTTATTATTAT
The DNA here is from genome assembly GCA_013399915.1 of Illadopsis cleaveri. Classification (NCBI taxonomy): domain Eukaryota; kingdom Metazoa; phylum Chordata; class Aves; order Passeriformes; family Timaliidae; genus Illadopsis; species Illadopsis cleaveri. The sequence goes on along the minus strand of VXBB01003375.1, from coordinate 28,528 downwards.
AAGACACTTTTTCCACCAGGTTATAGTCTTTTTATAAACATATGTTTCAGCACATAATAAAACCCCTAAGAACTGTTTCTGAAATGTGCAGGCACAGAAACTACTTTTCAAGGTTTGTCAAGACAATGAAAGAAACAATGTTTAAAGTGACTTCCATTTTTCTAAAGATCTTTTTCTAAATGTCTTTTAAATCCAAGGGTGCTTGGGAGTTATGCATGTTTAAAAAAAAACAAAAGGAAGAAAAAGAAAAATGAGTTCGCATTGTTAATGCCACATTCCTCTCTATTTTGTCAAATCATTTTTATACTTAGTAAAACTTCCCTTTCCACTAAATAGACCTTTTAACTATGCTTTATATCAGAACATGTGGTTTATGGGTGAATGACAAGATTCCAAAAATTAGGTGGCATATTATAAAGAAAATGTAACCACCACACTGCTAAAGTCAGGCAAACTCATGGGTGTAAAGCTGCACTAATAAAGACCTACCTGTGGAGTCAGGGTGGTTTGATCACAAACTTTCATCCATCTGCAAGACTGTATCCAAGTCAAATGTCCAAAAACAAGTCACTGCTTGATCTTCCTATAGACTGCATTTGTGGTCTTAAGAAAGAAGACTTCTTGTGTATGCAGCTATAATGCAATTTCTGTGCTAGCACCACAATCTTTAGGAGGAAAAAAAAAAAAGTCACATAGTGTACCATGCTTTATTCCAAAAAAAATCCTACACTTTTCTTATTCTTAAGGTTTTCTCCCTAACATCTCACAATATATTTAGCCCAAGCAAGCTTGATTTTAAAAGCAGCTTCCTCAATACATCAAAATATGACCCAAGTCAGGTATGTTTGCTAGAAGCTTTGTCTCCTACCACTCAAGTTCAGAGTCTCCTGTTAAAAGGAGCCAGCAGCTAGAACACAAACTAGGATTCACTGAGGTCTAGACCCTGAGCCCACTAAAAGGTGGTACAAAACTTTTCACTAGTTTTATGGGACTGGATATTAGACCTGTGGTTCTCTGAAGATACCAGAGGCCTAACAGAATGTATGATACAATGATATATTAAATACTCCTTAGCACTAAAAAGGAATTTTGCAATTGCTTTGAATGTTTCATTGGAATTTAGGGTATTTCTTTTGGGCAAGAAAGAGCACTTCTTTTCTATGTATGTATGTCCCCTTCTCCCAGTGATACTCCCCACAAAAGGCAGATGTTTTAAGACACTGGAAAAAATAATCATACACAAGCAGATTTGAAGGTTAAAGAATAAAAATCTCTAATTTTATCATAGGCATACTGTTACAATTGGCATGCATGAGCTTGCATTCAAAGAAAACTCATTTGTTAAAATTAATCAGTGACTTCTCAGCCAATTTGTCAATTAACTACTACCACGTCTGGACATGATTAGTTAGCTTCACTGGGAGATACAGGGTGCCCTCTATAATGCTTCCACAGGATGAAATCCTAAACCCAGTGAAGCCTTTGAACATTTTGCAAGCAACTTATTCACATGGAGCCAGGACCTCATGGATGCTGCTGTAGGCTCTACTGTTTTCACAGATTAAACCCTTCTAGAAGAGAAAGGCCAACAGCTTCGACAATAAGCACACTCTTTCTCCACCAGCAGACAGAGCAATCATGGGTCCCTGGGCTGTGCTTGGAAACACTTAACTGGTGGGATCGGTTTGGGGCTAACATGAGGCATGATGTACGAGGTTTCTGACAAGAGGGCTGGCTCTGCTCAGCTAATTGCAGTTGCTGCTCCTGTGATGTGGAAACCTGTCTATTAGAAACCACATTTCACAGGTGACTGAACAGCCATCAGATGGTAACAGCTTTCATTTGTTACTGACCTCCCTTCCCTGATGCAGTATAAGGGTGAATGGCCCAATATTCCATTGTCAGTCCAGAGCCAAGCACCTCCTGCTTTGTATAGTGAATTATAAAATATCTGCATTTTTCGGATTGTGTTGAAACAGCACTCCTAACTAGCATTTTCTCATCCAGGCATCAGCCTCATAAGAGAATGGCAAATTTTTCACTACTCAATTATGCAATGTTTGAGGGCATTTTGGACTATGATTGTAGAGTACATCACTACATTTTTATACACAGAAGGTATTTACTCAGAACATCACGGGCAGATGTGACTTGGTCCTTCACAGAGACAGGACCAGAGCCTTTGCTGAGAAGCCGATATGACAAGTGACTAAACTGAAAGTAGTCCTTCCAGTGATGGACAGAAAGACAACTCTGCTACCAAAATTAACTATGGAACTTAGCACAGTTACTTTAAACTGAGGATCCTATAAAGAGATCTCATAAAATTTTACACCCTCCAGACCTCTGGCTCCATCAATGACATAATGGATTCAGAAAGTGACAGAACAAATCTCCCCATCTTGCTAAGCCCACTGTATCTGGTTGGCCACATATCTTCCAGCCAGACAAATACATATCACATGTAAAGAAGAAACTTTCCTTTCCAAAGTTAACAGCCATTTGGTTATTACAAAGATTTTGTGTTCGTACCTCAGAGTACTCACAGTCATTTCACAACCCCAGCTATGTAACACCCTACTCTGGGACTGCATTTGTACAAATCAATACAACAAACAGTGGCCTGTACAAAACCTACAGTGAATCCTACTCTGATGACAACCACAGACCTATGCAATGAATAACATTTACTTTTAATTTACATTTAGATTTCTTAAGCACACCTTCCAGAAAGCACAGTGCACTAACACACACACAACCAGCTGTACAGCTGCATCTCCAATAAAACCTAACAGACATCCAGGCCACCACACCTCACAGCTAACCTCTGTTCCACCTCCCCACCTCCTCCAAGCCTCTGGTCCATCTTCAGCAGCATGGAAGAACTGGCCTCTCCAAAGTGACTGGTGTCAAAGAGGGCTTTGAAGGTCTGTAGACCAATATGTCTGCCAGAGCATCTGTCGGTGCAAACTCCCAAGGTCAAGGACCCTCATCAAGAACACTGGCAACAGCTCCCTAATATTTAACTCTTCAAGTGCTTATCCCTCTGGAAAGAGACAATCTCTGAAAAATGCATATAGCAAACAGAATGCTTTTGGCATGTTTTGCTCTTAAGGCCAACTATTGAAGCACTGATTCCAGTCTATGTAAAATTTTCAGACCAGATAAAAAGAAATCTGAATTCCTTTACAAGATTACCTTTTTTAGAAGTGTTACAGATCAAGAAAATCAGTTTTCTATGGTTGCACCTTAGAAAAAACTGGATCTAAAATACAAAATGTTCACAAACCCAGTAACAAGTATCAGGGGTTTTTACAGGTGTAATATAATACGGTGGCTGTACTCAGCTTTTCACATGATCTTGCATTCTAAATACGTCACCATGAGTTTCTCTAGAGGAAGATGGCATGTATTGTGAAATTAATATATCTAATTAAGCACATGAAGAAGGGTTTGCTGAATATGAACCCTTTATTGTATATCCTTTGTGGTGCTGATTTCATCCCATGCCATTCCTTTCACACTTTTAACATAATTTTCAATACACACAATGTCACTGGAAGAAATACTCTTAACTTCAGTTACCATTTAGAAACTTTAGAAAGAAAATAATTATTACAACTTTCCCATTTGTGTCATGGATTGATTGATACCTAAATATGAATTAGAGAATTTTAAGGAAGCACAAAACACATTAACATACAAATGGCACGAAGAACAATTGCTCTGAATTACTACCAGCAAAATCAAAACACAACTGCTTTTAGTTATGCAAATTGAAAATGTAGTGTCAGGACTGCAGAGAGCCTAAGAAGTGCAAAGTTCAGGGAAAAGCCATGTATGCAGCTGCTCCAAAAATAACCATAGTCAGATAAAAGTCTGAAAGCAATTATTTGGGGTGACTATTGTACACAGACCACTGCACTAAGCTTCTATAATTAAACAAGGCAAAAGTTCAGATGGCACCTAATAAGCCATTTACTACATTAATTATATTCAAGTGTGGCAGTCTAATGCTTGGTAATAACTAACAACAAGGGAAATAATTTAAAGAAAGTATCTGATGATGTAAATTTCTCTCTTTTTCATTCATCAGTACCAATGTTGCCAGCCAGCTTTTCTAACACACTTCAAACACATGAAAGGGATACTGCTTAGTGTCAGGAAGAGCTATTTAAGGGTTGTAAACCTTTAGGCTGAGGAAGCCAACAGCCTTACTCAACAAAAATGATCCCTTCACTACAAAAGTAGCAGTAAAGTCAGATTTTCCATTCCTTGAAGCAAGTCCCTATGTCTTTGTTCCAAAGCTACAATTCCACAGGAGTAACCAATTTTTTTTTTGTAGCAACAAAAGCACGTTAACAAACCTTTTCAGATCAACAGATTTCACACTGACCCTATTCCCTGGATTTGCCTTCACACTGATCACACAGTCTATGTACACATTTGTGATTTTAATAGTATTTTCAGCAAATTCTTAACAAGATAATTATTATTAGAGAGGTATTTAATGTATTTTGGCTTATTTTAATGCCATTAGTAGCTAAATACATGGAAAATGAGCCTATACCATATGCCCAAGTACTTCTATGCAGACTGCTAGCCAATTCCCTAGCAAGTACAGAGAAGTTTCCAAATCAGTTTGAAAATTACTGCAGAGAGATTTGCATGCTATTTCTGATGGGCCAGTAGCATTCCAACAACTCATGTAAAAGTCAGCATGCCCCAATAATTCATGCAGTAAGCAGCACACATAGCATCAATTCACAATGCAATTGTTAGGATACTACCACCAGGATGCTGTTCTACCTTACTTAACTAATCTGCAATAAAAAACCAAATCAAACAAATTCTGTAGTATTACAGTTATTTTTTAATTTTGCTTTCTAGATTTTAAAGCAGGAAACAAAATTGCCAGATTTTACTTATACAAAAGTCTATATTTAACCTAAGAGGGCATATAACAATCGTTCTGCAGATTCCAAAGAACAAGAGATCAGATGAACATACAACTTCATCCATGACATCTTTCCACTATGACATTTACATATGCCACCCTAGCATCTCTTCAAGCTCCTTTTAAAAAGTTTTTGTAACATTTTCCCTATTGTTTGGCCTTTCTTTTCATGTCCTTGATAGAAAATATATAACAAACCATAGATGTAGAACTCTGTGACCTTGCAACAAACTTCTAACATTTTGTATACATCCTCCAACTCAGTGGAGGATGTGCAGTGTGGACAAACTCCAGTGTGCAGTGTGGACAATGCTGGGAAATCCTGTCCTCTGCCCAGATGAAGCGTAGAACAGAAAAGAGTTCTCTGACTACCACACTAGGTGTTTTAGACATCCTAAACTCAATCAGAGAAGACTTCTGCCTACAAATAATTTGAAGTCTTCACTTACAAGATCCCAAATCCAGCACTTCCACAGCAAACAGCAAGAGGAGCCTGCCTCCTACAGCAGAGGTGTCCACGAAGTTGTTAGCTGCAGAAATCAGTGTTGAGTGTCCTTGGGTTTGAGTACACAGACAGGACCTCACCTCCAGACCTTTAACACAGCTTCTTATTCAGCAGATACAGCACATATTTTCCCAATAGTGCCGCAGCTGGTCTTAGCAAGATACACAAAAAATTAGTAGGGATCCATGGCAGGATTTCCATTCAAACAATATTTTAATCAGAAACTGCCCATGAAAGAATAATACCTGTAAACCATACTTCAGATTTACATAATTAATAAAACCCCCTTAAAAAAAAAAACCAAACAACAAAAAACTGCAAGAGCTCCATCTTTAAATGGAAAAAAGTGGAAATTCTTTCCCCATATCTAACAACCCCACACTATTCAAACCAGCTGATTATTTTCAGCTAAATATTTATATACATATATATATATACGCATTAAAATTACCTGGATTCAGACACCACGCCTGGAAAGTTTCATTGCAAAACGGTTAAAGTGCAGAAAGTTTGCAAGACTGAAAAAGGAAAATCAAATTTAAAAATGTGCAAAAATCTAAACCTTGAGGTTAGCCGCTTCCTCCTGCCTTTCTCTTAGCATTTCCCTCCACATCTGAGATGACTAAACGATCCTCTAAGTTATCAACTAAATTACTTGAACGAGTAACCCAACCAAATTTTTTCTAGTACCAGAAGAACCACATTGCCATAACAAAATAGCCTAGAAATGAGCATTAGAGACTATAACATTCCCGATAAATCATAAAACGAGACCACAGAAGTGATCCACACCGCTTAGCAGAGGTGAATTCGCCGAGACTTTCTCTTTTTCCTTTGAGAACATCGATTTTTATGTACTACCACAGCTGCCTAACTATCGATAAGAGCAATCTGCAAAAGCAAATATAGAACTAACAGAACAGCCCTGAAAAGCAACCACAAAAAAGGGTCTCATTTAAATTCCTGGAAAGCGCTGCTTCTCTAAACGTATCTATTCAAGCTCCCTTGAGCAGTCGAGCCCTCCTAAAACACACCCTTGCACACTCCCCGCCCGAAAACAGTGAACCCAAGAAGCCACCAAGCCATGCCACTGAGAACCCATATGGCTTCACCTACAGGGATTCCTTCCAGCAAACGCTGCACAGTAGAAATCCTCCCCTTCTCCATCACC
>VXBB01003375.1:0-21882 GCA_013399915.1 Illadopsis cleaveri | reverse complement strand
GAACGGGGGGATGGATGCGCAGGGATGGGGCGCCGGAGCCGCGCCTTCCCCCGGCGTTGCATGGTGTGCCGAGGCCGCGCTGCACCTTCAAGGGTCTGTGCTGGAGAAGTTCAAAGAGGCAGGGAAGGGTGGGAGGGGCGCGGGCGTGGGGCCGGCAGCCTTCTCCCCTTGTCTCTGTGTCCCCCGCCTGCCGAGCGCGGAGAGCGCCGGAGCGTACCGGGACCGCGGGGGCCGGCCGGGGCCGCGGGGTCTCTCCGTGACCGGTCCGGCAAGTTGAAGGCATGGTCCTTTCCTCAGCCCTCCCCCGTGAGCCGGGGCCGTGGGACTCCCGCACTCACGCGGTGTGGAAGCGCCGCAGCCGGCTTTGGCTCTTTAAGATTAAGCTCCGTTAATTAAAGAAATATTTTAAGCTTAAAGGTCTCCTGAGAAGAACCACATTAACTCGCTAATAAAGCGGGTTGAAAAAAAATGCGATACAGGGCTGTTGGATCAGCGATCACAAAGGAAAGGAGAGATCAGAGAGATGCTACGGGAGTGCGGTAAATGCGCCCTCCCGCCGCCGGACCCACACGGCACCGATCGCTCCGGCGGGACTTCCAGTGTCTGTCCAGCGGCACAGGAAAAGGGAAATGTTTTCCGTGCAGTGGTTGCTGTGCTTTCTCAGCTTGCTGAAAGGCTAGAAATACCTTAAAACATTTTACTTTTGGTTCAAATTTAATAGTAGTTTACTTTGCAAAAAGTCTAATAGTAAGTCATCACTTACAAATAATTAGGATAATGACAGATAACCTTTTTTTTGTGCTGAGTCTATGCTCGAAGATAAGCATCTGTGTAAATGCATCCGAGACTGAAGCTTCTTTGTGCCCACATTTGTAAGGTGTAAGCTGATCGGAGCAGCATGCCTGCAAAAGGCACGCCTTCTAAGCTGCGAAACAAGTGTCGAAATAAAAGCCATTAGAACTAAAGGAAAAAAGGTGCCATTTCCTAAATTAAGAGGTAGCATCACAAGGATGTGAAAGACAAAGCACAATCAAGAATAGGTTAACAGGTGTAAAACTATGATTGTTTTAAATGATAACACTCAAAGCCAAAAGCAAATAATGCTTCTAATTCTAGATAAGTCTATGCACTTATTCCATTTTGAGGGATTTCTTGTATTGCGAAGCAATTAATGAATAAAAAGAACATGTTTCCCCCCAGTTGAGGACATTTTGAAAACAAATTTCAAACCTAGAGCTAATTTCTTCAAATATATAAGAATTCTTGTTTATCAGTGTGATAGGAGAGGTGGTCTCACACACATAAAGACTACAAAAATTCTATTCAAGGGCACTGTGATGTAGATACATCCACATATATATATATGTAATATATATTGGGGTTTTTTGGGAACAGTGCTGCTTGAGGAATAGTCCTGTATAGCATTAATTCAAAAATCTAAATTTATAAACATAGTTAGCAGTTAAGGGATGGATATTTTCCCAGTAATTTTTTTTTTTTTTGCACAAACTTGCTGCATCTGTCTACAAAATGATATTATATTGCCTGCTGGCTCATAGAATAAACCATAAGCGCGTGTTTCAAGAAACGAACTGAAAGGTGGATACTGCTTACTCAATTCTTTAAAATTATATAATTAAATTAGGAATCTAAATCTGTACAACTCTACAGACATATCCATCTGCTACTATTTTAAAATGCACTGTTCTTTAGTATGCTCATTTTAATATGCCAGTGAAATAGAACTTCAGTTTGGAATGGAATGTAAATGAATAGCATAAATTAGGTGAGTATTTCAGGGAAGCTGGTAAAGCTAAGAGATTCTGTGTGGGAATCTGAGATAGTTTAAACACAGTATCAGGAATGCTTGTTGCCTGAAGACTCCCCTTTTTTTCGGCAAAGCACTTATAGAATGGGCAGTTGGATTGGTGACAAATAACGCTGGATGAGCATAATTTTTATTGACTGCAGTGGGACTCTCCCCTATGAATCTAAATGTAAAATTTATCTGCAGAAGGCAGGAGGAATTATTCTGCAATCCAATAAGGTTTGCTTCAGCCTTTGACATTCTGCTTTTGGCTTAGACTCTGAACTCCAAAATGGAAGAACTCTGCATCCTGCGTATTTCCGATCACTGGCCTGATTCTGCCTTCAATTTCAGCAGAGTAATAAAGAACAGCTTCTCTGGAAGCCAGAAGGTGAATTGGGATAAGGTCTGTGTGATCAACATCAGGTCTCCGTGATGTGGGAGCTGCCTGGGGAAGGATTTTAGATCAGAGGACAAAGTAATAGCTGGCAAGTCCAGAACGGTAAAGAATTTACTTTCACATGTTTGCAGCTTGAAGAATTTGTCTTTTATATAAATTGATAGCAATTGGGTAAAGTTACACACAGTTGCTGTTGTTTTGTTATTGAGTTTGACGAGTGGTATAGATGCATCTATCACTTCGGTTTGTTGCTGTGTTAGAGCAGTGCATATAAATAAAGGGGATAAATAACCTAATTTACTATGAGCAAGAGTCACAGTATATTAAAAACAGTGGCACAGGGAAAGCTTTTGCCTCTCCTGGAAAAAGTTTTATAACAGATCTTTGTAGTCATCATTTAAACTGGCAGGTACAGTACACAAAGATCCTTAAAGCCCAGGCAAAAACTCATTTAACCTTTTCAGAATATATTCTTGGCTAATATGACTCCACTGATGGAAAAGGGAATTTTTCTATTGACTCTACCAAAACTGAGTTTCACTCAACTAATTGCAATTTTATTTCAGAACTATTTTGGTTTTGAACAAATAACTGCTATTAAGGTTACATGAATGAGTAAGCTCTGGGTGTTCACAGATTGTGTGTCTGTTGGCCTTTACATGTGTCTCCCACTTCTCATGGCTCCCTGAGGTATTTTTCTGTTATTACTTCCAAAGGGGACTTGTTAGGTGGGTTCCCACTGTCTTTCTGCAGAGCCTCAGGCAGCTTGGGGAAGTGTGCTTTCCTTCATTGGGGTGGGAAGGAAGGAGCATGCTTCAGACTGGTCCCTTTAGCACCTCATGAGGTGATGAATCTCCAGCAGTGCTCTTTTGGCCTGGCATTCGTATCCTGCTACACCCATAGGGACCTACAGTTATCACACACCATGATTTTTGTTAGTGCACACCTGCATTTTGTTTCTAGCCATCTAGCAAAATTTAATAAGCTGAAGATACTGTTGTTGGCTTCTGCACACATCAGATGCATTTCAGCATTGCAGTTGTTCAGTTGCATATGTGGATTTAGGATTGGAACCTACAGAACTCAATTAACATCTCTCCCTTAGGAGAGAGAGTGGCCTGGTTTCTTTTTCTCCTATCATCTCATGGCAGATGATTGGCAGAATTGCCTCCTCTCCTAAGCAAGCTGTTTCTCTGCCCTCCAGAAACATCGTGACAAAATTCTCCCTGACTCAGTGGCGAGGTGGTTTAGTTTCAGATGTGTATGTACATTTGGCTGTGCTCACAAGGCTTGTTACATCCTTGCTGATGGATATCTGCACAAAGTTACACCCTTGCTCTGTGTGTACACTAAGTTTTTCCAAGGTCTCTTTTTGCTTGCACTGGAACTGGCAGGGGAAAAAAGAAGGGAAGAAAGAGTATTTGCCAGCATGGCATAGATCATGTCAGGCAGAATTCTGTGTATATCCTGTTGCATGTGTGTCTGAAGAGCCAGCCCAGTTGCTGGCTAGTGTTCGCTGTGTCTGGGCAAGGTGCAGTAGGAAACAGAATGGATTACAAATCCAGAGTCTGGCCACCAAGTATGAGCTACACTGTCTCTGAAGCAGCTCTGGGACACAAAGATATAATGGACACAATTTCTTTCTAGTTTTCCCTGGTCTTGAAGGAAAGTGCTAACTTACTGCTGACCTCCCCTGTATTAATAAGTAATTCTTATCCTCCAGTGCTGGCTCAGATGTGGAAGCCAATAAGCAGAGTCAGAGCCTATTCTTTGCTTTCCTCTCCCTCATATTTGTCTTAGGAAGGAAACATGGACTTCCAAGTCTATAGCATGAACTTTTAACAACACCAGGGTCACCTGTCCATTTACTTGCTTGTACATGCAACTCACCTCTCTGACTTCTCATCAAGAATTCAGTTTCATAAGAAACAGTAAAGAGCTGAAATGAAAAGACAAAGGTACCAGAGCTACCTTCAGCTAGGGGTTTTTTTTTGCTAGTTGTCATATTACTGCAGGAGTCATCCTCAAGCTGTGAAAAAGGGTGGACTTCAGCTGCATTTGTAAAACAAGCAACAGGGTCAGGACTTCAAAGTGAGCAGGGCTGGGAGCTCCCTGCTGTTGGCTCTGGTGCTCTGTCCCACTTACCTCAGCAGTCATCCTCCAGCCAGTGTTTTCATGGCACTGCACAAGCATTGTAGGCAGAGTCACACAGTTAAAATCACAAATGTCATAAATCTCAGTTCATCACATTAACAAGATCACAAATCCTTCACAAGCAAAAGACTAGCAGCATCCTAAAGACATGGGCAGTAAAATGTTCCTAAAACCTGACTGCTTTGATGAACAATGTTCTCACCAATTTTCTGCTGAAGCACTGGAACTTTCTGTCCATTTTCCCCCATTTTTCCCTCTGTTATTTATTACTACTGGCAGCACTTATTGGGTACTATGTGCCTTGACTTCTTGTCAGCTTCTAGTGGAAGTTGAAGATGCTAAAATAATTTGTAGCGTTTGGGGGATTTTTATTAAAAAACAGTCAGTGCTGCAATTCAAAGCCTGCACATTCTGTATAGTTAAATAAATATCTACAGACAGATGAGTTTTACAGCAAATTTTATATACAAAATTACATTGAATTAATCTCTGCCTGCACTCTGAGTGGTTGTAATATATGAAGGCATTACTGATGAGCTGCAGTGAGCTGGCTCTTTGGGTGAAAAGGTTAACTGAAATAAACATGGGTTTATGTAGCAGGTTTTTGAAGAAAAAATAATGTGCCTTATCTGCTGAATCATCAAGATGTGAGAATGGAGAAAAAAAATAGTGTTTGGAATCAGAATTTTCTCAATGTACAGTGCAATACTTCCTTCCAAGGAAGAAATACATATTTGCCTGGATGGTGTTATCAATAGGGAGACAGATACATATTCAATTCCTGAAACCTTTGCAGGCAGAGAAGCTGTTCTGCCCAGCCTGCCCAGGGCAGCACACACTGCTCTGGGGCAGGGCAGCAGGCAAGGCCAGGAGTAATCTCTTCAGTCCAGGCAGCACAGGGCAGCACAGCAAAGTGTGCACCTGCATGGAGGAGAAGGCCTCTCCTGTTCTGCCCTCTCTGCCCCTTCTCTGACCTGCTGCTGACCACTGTGGAGGTCTGATTTAGGACATTTGTACCTGAAGGGATCTAGGAGATTCTTCTATCTGTCCTGATCACCATGACTAGTCTTCATCTCCTTAAACTAAGGGTTTATCAGACATAACCAAAAAGTCAAAAAAGAGCACCCTGATATCACTTCATCTGAAAACACTCAAGAATTCATCCTTAGTGCCTGTTCCCACTGCAAGTGTCCCTCCTAGTGTTGTCTTACCAACAGCATTTGAAGTTCCAGGGCAATATGCAATGTCCCTGTGGATGGGATTTGTGGACTCAAGTGGGATTGTGGCTTTGCAGAAGTCCCATGCACTGGTTTTGCCTGCTTAGGAACAGCAGAAGAAAGTTAGTTTTCTTACAGGAATGACTTTATGCTTTGAAAATGGGTCATCGTTTTCTTCTTGATTTAAAATGCAAGAACGCTTTCCCAGGAGTAACTTGGTTGCTGGTAATTCATTGCTCCAGAGCTGGTTAATGCTAGTACACTGTTTCATGTAACTTTGCATCTGGCCTGGGAAATGCTGCCTTGCTCTCTGCTGTACACAGCCTAAAAAACCCCCCTGGCATCATCTCTGCTGCAAGGGAGTGAGGATAGATCAGTGCAGCAAAGCTGCTTTCATCGTGTATACTTTCCAAATGCTTTCAGACAAGTAAAGAAATATGAAGAGTGCTGCGGTTTAATGGTGGTTTGCATACATACAGGCTATGTATCATACTTTAAATATGCAGATTCTCCCCTTAAGACAGTTAAAACCACAATTAAAATATGGGGAGGTTTAGGCAATTAGTGTCACAAAGTGAGTCAGCAAGTTTTATCCTCCACTGTTAATAGGAAGATTTGGCAAAACCTGTTCCTACCTTGCTTTGGTATTTTCAGTTCAGAACTTTACAGTGCAAACATTATCTGGTTTGTTTAAATAACAAAGGCAGGGGAAAACAACTCTTAGGCTGATTGATCTTGTGTTCCCCACCTTTTTGGGTACACTAAATACACCATAGAATATTTTCCTATTTTACTGGGCTCTTGAATGTGTTGCAGTAACTCTTGCAAAGATGTTAAATATGTTGCTGAAATTGGTTAAATAGAAGCTATTGTATGAAAAATGAGAAAGCAAATAGAGACATATGAGAAAAGCTGTGTTTTGAAATGGTGTCACTTTTCTGCAAGGAATAGGCATTGAAAAGACAACTTTAATTGAAGTCTTTATTTTCCAGCATATTTCACAGTTTAAAGATAGTAACTAGTAAGCACTGTTTCCCGTTTGGTGATAAAACTTAATCTTTGCCTGAAAAAAAATATTATGGCCATTTAGTGCAGGGAACCTTCTCCTCCTGTAGATAGCACTGGGTATAAACAGGAGGAGGATTGTCCTGCTGTCAGAAGCTAGGTGGCATTCAGACACCTGTCACCGTGGCTGTAAGATCATGTCCCTTTTTCTGATTCTCTTGCCCAATTGACGCTTCAGTCCTTGTCTCACCCAGGTCTTTCTGCGCAGAATTGAACTTTACTGGTTTTGTTTTCTATGCTCTTTTTGAAGTAAATGGAAGCCTTACTCTCTTTCTTGCTTTCCCCCTCCAAACCTACCCCTTTTATGTTCTAAAATTTTCTGCAGCTTTCTCGCTGGGCTGATACCCTTCTCATATTTGCAGTTTGCTCTGAGACAGAAATACCTCTGTTCCAAAACCAAGACAGTTTATAGCAAGAGGTGGGTCAAGTTGCTAAAATCTTACTGAAAGAGTTGGAGATCAATGTTTGAGAATCATTGTTTTATTTTTCCAGTTTTTTATAAGAAAATGCCTCAGATAGAGGCTCTTATGGTTCCAGTGTATGGGCGCTCTTCCGTTTTCCAAACATTTATTTTAGCCACACAGGAAAGGTGACAGAGAGTTGGGAAAGGAAAATTAATGTTACCCTTTGCTGGAAAATAGAATTTTGGTTTGAAAAAAGAGAAGAAAATTAAAGGAAAATGACAAGACTTTGTTCTTAATTGAAGTGAAATAGAAGCTTTCTGAATAGGTCCAAGGGAACACATGCTTCCAGAAGAGCCAGTCATCACTGTACTTTTCTAAGCCTTGGAAAATTTCAGGTGTATATTCTTACTCTTCCTCACAAGGAGCAGACACTGGAAACCCGTATCCCTTCCACTTGGACAACCTGTGGCTTCTTGCTTGTTCCCAGTTAATGCTTCTCTTTCCTTCTGGATTTTGAACAAGAGTCTTGAACTGCAAATGGAAATTTCATTGAAACTGATGTGTTTCTATTTTCATTAAATTGTAATTTCCTAGCAAAAATTACAGTTTGGAAAATTCTGGCAAGGTTGACTGACAGAGCACATATAGCTCTCAAAACAGAGGGGATGCTGAAGACAATTATTTTAGGTCCAAACTCTGTTCTTGGCTTCAGAGGCAAAATATGGGTGCAGCTGAGGGCACACACCCTTTGATTTGCCAGGGAAGTAAAGCATTTGTCCGAACAAGTGAATTGAATATTGTGTCCCTTTTAGTGCAGTAATGATTACACAACTCTGTTTATTCTCTGGGGTTTTTCTAAGCTCATCCATCATTTGCAGCTCAGATTTCTACAGTGATTTCACTAAGCTGGTTTGCTGTATGATACAAAATGGAAGTCAAGTTAATTTCGCGCTCTACCCACCTCAGTCTGATTAACTCAAATTAAATTTTGTGCTAATAAGTCTGAGTGTGTGACCATAACTGGAAAGCCTTGAGATCCTCTGACTGCAGGGAAAGTGCTTTTTTCCCTTACATCATTTCCCTTACATAATTTTCCCAGAATTATAACATCTGGGAAATTTGCAACAAACAATGGTATCAATTTGAGGCCTCCATATGAAGTTTTTTCTGTTTCTCATCAGGATTGCAGCCCTTGGAACATTTGGCCCATCTGCCCACCAGAGGAAAACTAAAGAAGCAGGGACATTCACCTATTAAGGGGAAACTGCAGAACATCTGTGTTTCTCCATTAAGTGGAAATCCTCTTGGACTAATAAGTGGCTGCTATGTCTTAAATAACTGGACAATTACTTAAATCTGTTACAAAAGTCTGAACTGGTCAAGTCAGTAGGAAGTCTAGCTAAGGTTGAAATCGTTCACTAGCAATTTGGAGAAAAAGGAAAAAAACCCACAGAAATGAAAGCTGAAAGATGGAAGAGAAAGCAAGGCAAGGCAAGGCAAGACAAGGCAAGGCAAGGCAAGGCTTTGATCTAAGGATAAAGAAAGCTTCAGTGTGGTAGGGAAATAGTTTGGTGAATGTGAGTTTGAGCTTATAGTCCTATCAGAGTTATATCCTTCTTGTATTTGCTAAGGCAAAGAGCTACTGTTTTTCTTAACTCCAGAAAGACCTCTTGCTCCAATTATCACCTGGTCCCAGAAGAATAAAATCATAAACCCAAAGTAAAACTACAGCAGGTGGACTTTGGGAAAAGGTAACTCTGTGTTCTGAGAAATCCTGGAATCCATGAAGAAGACCAAGGAAATGTGCCTGAGTACTTTGTGCCAGAGATGATGCAGGAGCACACTGAGATTTCAATAGTGTAGAAACATGTAAATCTGGTTGGATTACAAACAGAGAAGCTTAGTGAATGTCAAACAGGATGGAAGCAGTTGTAAATATACCTGCATTATAATGGAACATCTACACCTCCTGATGGGAATTCATGGGGTTGTATATCATCCATGGGCTATCTCCCATAGCAGCAGGAATATCATGATTGCACAGCAAGTTTGTTAAGTATGAAACAAGCCAGCAAGCCCTAATGAAGGGTTTGAGAGTCAGAAATGTCAGCAGTCACCAGAAAGCTGTTCTGCAGGTGTTTTGAAGTCAGGCCCTGCTCTCTAACCTTGGGATCAATGGAGATTTGCTATTATTTTCCACAGAGGTAGGATCAAAACAGAGGCACGATGAAACACCTAACTGGAAGGACTGTGGCACCACTTCCATGTCTCTATCATATCTGAATTTAGTTTTAGCAGTATGGAACAGGCCTCTCCTATTTGTCCTCTGTCTCTCCAACAAATAGCCTTATAAATAAAGCATTCTCAAAGCAGAAAGAACAGATTGTACATGGCTCTAACAACAACATGGTTTTGGTCTGACTGCCCCATAGTATAGGAAAATCAGAGTACAAAATAACTGCAAATAAGACAAGCTAGCCTACTTGTACGTCATTTTTATTGCAAAATGAAGCAATGGAATCTGGACTTGTGTAGCAAATAGCCCTACATTTCTTCCCTGCCTGCTGCCATGGGAGTTTAAATTAGCCAGGGAGTATTGTCAGTATGTGACATCATCTTGAACAACAGCTTTAAAAGTGGAGACAGGTAATATTATCCATTAATTATATTCCACATCTGTAAAGCATATACAGTGCACTGTGGATAAATAGCGCAACCTTTGGCAGGGAATTTCCTGAATATCTGTAGCCAGATTTCTCATTTACAATTTTCTCATGGTTTTGTACAATGGGAGCAGATTGATCTCTAGCAGTGGATGGGGAAGGGTAGGATTTTAACAAGGTATGAGCATGAAGCAAATAGAGGGGGCTTCATCTCCCAGTACTGTTCACTGCCACCTACCATAGTGGAAGTCAGCTGTAAAACATGGTGCTTGAAAACATGACATACATCCAGTGGGCCAACACTTGTGATAGTATCTTTTTTTTTTTTTTTACACTAGGTGTGGGGAGTATTTTTATTTTAGCAAATAAAAAGCATGAACTGAGGTCTCAAGGATGGAGTTGCTACACCAGTAGTTGTGGATTGACATGTATATGGTCGGTCGTGGTTTGTTTTAGGTGCCTGCTGAGCCCTTGCTTTAAGTCTTATGTTTGCCTGCAACAAGACAAAGTCACAAAGAAATCTCTTCAAGAGCTAAAGATCTTACCTGTACCATTAGAGACCCTCAAACCATAGAGATTTCCTTCTGACACGCAGGAGAAAATAGGAACCCAAGCACGGTGCAAATGTTCTCCTATTGATCTGAGTAGCTGCTGTTACTCAGGAGACTGCTTCAAGCTGAGGGTTCTGTCTCAGAGCCTGCCAGTCCTTGCCAAGTGTGAGCTCTCTCCCACATCCAGACTGGCTAGAGAGGAGGCTCCAAGTCACGCTGCTGTGCTCTTTTCTGAGTGCTCCCACTCTCTTACTCCTCACACTTCTTCGTGCCAGAGGTTGAGGCAAGGATAGACTTCAACCCACTTAGTCTGTGGTATGCTTTTGAGTGGTTTGTTTGGCCTCAATAGATAAGTCACAAATTTTCTTGTCATTGTGACTGGCTCTTGCAATATTATCAGCTTGAATGTTGCTGAGAGGTTTTTGAACTGGGGATGTGACTGGGCTTTTAACAGTCTATGGCATATGGGAATATACATTAAGCCACTGAGAATATTTCATCACAAAGGAGCTTTGGAAAGAGCACGTCATATACACCTGCCAAGAAGCATCTCAAATAATTGAGTTGATGATAGTGGAATGAGTAAACTGTTTATGAGAGAGTGACACTGCATCCACCACACAGAGGACTAGCATTATAATTAATTAATGCTCATAGATGTTTCCTTAGTACAGATGCTATGGTTTTCTGTATTTCATCTTTGACAGGGGAATGCAGGAGGAGTGAAAATGCTCTGTCATTTTTGTCTTCCCTCTTGTTGATGCTTCACACAATTGGTAGTTTCAAGGTCACTTTATTTACCAATGATTCTCTGTCACCAGCAATACCAATGTTGTGCTAAAATGAATCAAAATATGTTTATTGTAACACCCTCCTAGATCCCTTACTTTATCTCCATTCCCAACAGTGGTAAAATAGCAATAAGGTAAGTTCAATTAATACAAAAATAAAATTTGCTTAGAGTATATGTTTTAGAGCCCTGGTATTTAATGACAAACCACATTATTCAAATAGGAATAAAAATATTTATAGATTGTGTTTTTCAGATGGATTTGCAATAGAACCAGCATGGGTAACATATGAAAAGATTCCACAATCACATTTCTCCCACACATATTGATGGAAACCCTCCCATCCAAACACAATTGCATACATCTTTTTTCAATCTGTGCATACGTTATTACTGTAACGGTGGAAGAGCTGCATATATAAACCTCTCACTGCCCTACCTGCAGTAACAGAGCCACAAGTCATCTCTTGGATGCATCCATCTGAATTTTTATTATTTACATCATTTGATGAAGGTGGATTCCTGCCAGCTTCTCATTGAAATGCAATTTTTAACAAATGTGAGTGTTATCAAGATTTCTGAAAAATAAGGTAAAAACTTGGCAAGATAACTTGCAACCTCTAGTATCTTTTTAAGTCAAATGCACAACAACAGTAGCACATCTTTCTACCAAATTTTTAGGGTTATCCTGAGCTGAAAGAACAGGATGAAAATATTTTACTTTGATGCTGCATTTATTCTTTTCTTAGGTGTCTGGAACATGACACAGATTTGTGTCGTGTTGTGTCCTGGCAGACTGAAGTTCTCAGGATTTTAGTACAGGAATTTCAGTTTTACACAAACTGAATGTTGGATCCATATGTGATTAAGTATGCAGTGTGCTTGTGGACACACTTAACATGATGATTAGAAGTTCTGTCCTTTATAAAAAAATCTCTGGCTGACAATTTTGCAAGTTTTGAGAGCTGTGACTGCTTATGGACTTTTTACAATCATTACTTTGACTGGTGCACTGGAATTTTGCTTGGGCTTTGCAGTGGCATTCATCTTAGGAATAATCTCTGTCAGTGACACCTGATCTCTTACTGACAAGGTGACATTAGTTCTGTGAGTGGTCTTTACTTTCCTTAATTTTCTTCTCCATTAAGGGACCTTGGGTTTATTTGCTACCTATGTCTGCATTGCTCTCATTTTGAAGAGTGATTTTTCTTTTACTCTGGCAGGATAATTTCTTGTGACACCCACCAACACATTTCTTGTGTTTGTGGGTTCTCATTCATTTGCCACAGACTTTTCCTTCATTTGCAGGTGTATAACCTCCACATAAGATGCAAACACTGACAGCTATGTTTTGATTGGAAATTGGTTTTATCAGCACTTTCATCATCCCAATAGTTTTAGCAGTACTTTTTGCTTAGTTTCAGTCAACCTGAATTAATTCTTGCTGAATTTTTCTCATATATTACTTAGTATTGGATCAATTTCATCCCTATAAATAAACACAGGATCCTTCATTAGCAAACCTGTCATAAACCACTCTGTGGGTTCACTTTGGATCTTGTTCCAAGTCATTAAATTCATGGCTTGCCAATACTGGATTAGCTTTTTGGAGAGAACAGTTTAGATATTCAGCTAAAATCTAGCCAAGCTCTATCCATATTGCTGTCTCGTCTTCCTACTCAGGTTAAAGAGAAAATGTGTAGTTCCTTCTTTATTGTGACCTGCAGTGAAATGCAAGCCAAGCTTTGTCTGTTTCTTGGAGTCCTACTGCTTGTCAGAAGAGTTGCCTTTCTGTCCTTCAGCCACAGTAGGCGTGGACTCCAGAATATTCTGTCCTCTCAAGGAGTGTCCTGTCCTTTGCCTTGTGTTAAGTCCTACCATATGTTGCACTGTACTGAGATTTGGAAATTAGGACTCTGTACAATGGGAATTATGGCAGTGCAAAGTGCTCCAAAATGTGTTGGAAAGTGTGTGAATAGGAGACTGGTGTTAGAATTATTTTCCTATTTGCTTTACCAGAAATAGGTATAGTAAAGAAGGGCAGTGAAGCCAAAACAGAGCAGTAACAATTATAGTATAGCAAGAGAATATACTAAAACCTTCTTTACCATTCTTGTGACAAAGTACAGTCTCAGCATCATTAATGAATTTTGCTTATGAGGATATCCTGTAGGCATCAGCTGGACCTTTAAAAAAGATCCAGTGTGAAGAACAGCACCCTTTCCTGCTGATCTGATCAGCTTCCAAGCATATCAAATAGAAATAAGCATCTTCGAAAGAACTGAGCAGACCTCATGAAATGATTTACAATAGTGTCACAGGATGACTCCCAATAAATTGAGCATATGGTAATTGTTCACATCTCACTGTAAGCTTTCAGATGTAAACTAAAAAGAAAGAAACAAAAGTATGGTATTTTTCTGGCCAATAATTATAAGTTCAGCAGCATTCAGCAGAACATTAGCATATTAATTACATGGTAATCTTGTAACAACAACCCAATCATAATGTGTTGCTAGTTGCTATCTTTGGGTAGCATTTTGATAGCAGCCTTCATGCTTTAGGAGCCAATGCCAAAATAATGTGTCTGCCTACATCTCACTGAAGGTTACTTAAGAAATTTTGAGCATGCTGCTGAGAATGCTTCCCTTGCCTTCAAAGCACCCTTGACCCTGATGTTATCTTTTTATTTGCTATTACTAATCTTCTAGTTTTAAATGAGTTTGTTAGTTGGTTTCTCATGAGCTTTTAAATGGAGTCTCCTGCAGATTGCAAAGTCCTACAGAAGTTCCCAGGAGTGGCACTGTCCTGTGGCATGGCCCTTCCAACTCCATGTCTCCTGCGAGGCTCAGGTTGATGTCTGACATCTGAGCCATTGGGTACAGTTTCACCACTAGATGGGAGCATCGGTTATTTAGCTTTTGCTTTGAAATGGTGCTCTCCCGGCCTTGGAAAATCATACTCCCTCTTGGCTCTTGTTTCAAACTTGCAGGAGGCCTGAACCTCCTCCCATTGCTGTGCAGCACATTCCAGAAACAGTGGGTAACACTGATCCCTAGAGAACATCCCTCTCAGCTGATGCCTTACATGACCAGCATTCAAAGTGGTCCCTACTGTTTAATATGGAAGCACTCAGTTACTGCCCAAGTCTTGAGGGACATGCTGAAAACTGCAAGAATGGTCTAGTAAAGTTGTTTTATGGCTTATTGTTTCATTGGGAAATGGAGCATCAGTAGTTTGCCAATTGTCTTAAAATTACCCTGGTCACCAGAGAAAATGAAGAAAAATGAAAGACAGACTTGACTTCCACGGTTCGACAAACAGTAGTAGATTTGCTGCATTTCTAGAAAAATGCACAGAAAGAAAAGGAAACTTTATAGTCTAACCCAGCTGCAGGACATCCTCTCCAACTCCTGCAGCTTCTGAGATGCTTCCACAACTCTTTAAGGTGAGCTCCAATGTTTAAACAGGGTCCAGTGAATGTCCCTCACCAAAAGAATCTCCATCTAGGGGTGTCTCTTATTCTTAGTGTCTCTGTTCAGTTAAAATATCCCCTTCCTCACCTAAGCCATATTTGTAGTGCTTGAACTTGATACAGATACTCTTTAGCACCTTTTCCCCACAACCATTGCCTGTCCTTGCCTTGCTGCTGCTTGAATAGAAAGGCACACAGAAAACAGGCTAAATGATGTCCCTGGGCTCAGTTTAATTACAATCAAGCTGTTCATCCATTATGAGGGAAATGCTGCCTACAGAAGTAGGATGGAGTACAGAACTCAATGCACAACCTCTTTTTTGACTTGAGAACGGCATTGTCTTCACATGTGCATGACTGACAGCCACACTTAAGAAACAACCAAGAGAAATAATGCATGTGGACCATTACTAACTCAGGACTGAGACTTGGCATGAGTGCAGCCCAAAAGCTACTGGGTGGTAAAGGTTTCATTGTGTGCCTTCTGCCCTGGACTGTGTTATGAGAAACAGGATCTGCAGCAGTGTATCAACTTTCTCCCAAGTAGCTATTCTTTTCTGAGAAAAAAAAAAAAATGAGAAAGGATACGAGATCTTTCTAGGAAAGGTAAGGATTCAATTCAGCACTTATATGAGAGACAGCCTAGAAATTTCAGGGAATGGAAAGAGATCACAAATCAAGAAGGGACAAGGGTGAAGAATCAGGCTCTGTCCGCCTGCCAAGTGAGAATGAGTAGTGGAGGAGATGTAACAAGTGGCTGTGGTGTGGACACGTACAACTGAAATTTGCAAATCAGAGGGGAGAGTGGGTTGCTGCAGGTAGCAGTACACAGGGATAATGAAGTGTCCCAGGGCAGCCACTGACTGTCAGCATTGAGCTTTGGCAGGAGAGATGTGCCAGCCAGGAAACAGCTGTTGGCATTGGGTTGCTGGAATATGAGGCTGCACTTAGGAGGCATGACATGTGGCTGTATCAAGGGAATTTGACTTTTCTCCAAGCATCCCCTGTGGGAGTTGGCCAAGCTGAAGCAACTCTAAACCCAAGGCTGTGGGAAACCCCTTTAGTTGTGGTGAGTAGTAAAGGTTCATGGGAGTTTACATGTTAATAAAGTTGTTCCATATAAGGTTATGTTTTTGTGATTGGTCAGTTATGTTGTACAAATATGGTTATGTTCCCGGTTTGAGTTTCTGATTGGACCCTTACCCTCAGACCCTTACCCTATGTATTGTCATATTTTCCTCAGTTCTGAGTCTTCAGTTGGATACCCCCACAGAGTTCTCTTGGGTACTGTGCACAGTTTTGGGGCACCGTCCCTATTTTCTTTTATCCATTATTAAAGTGTTCTTTTTCTAGTGCCAACCATCGTCCCCACTCCTAATTATTTTCTTGCTACCCTCTGCCCTGAAATCAGGGGACCTAAAGGTTTGTCATGGTTACCCTCACTGCGACAACCCCCTGCGACAACCCCCTGCTTCCAGGTTCACAAAAATAAGACTTAGCCTCTGCATCTAAGAAGAACCTCTTGAAAAGAGGAAAGCTGCTATGCCTTCAAGACCCTGAAAACTGAAGGCAAATGGAAAACATAAAATTGGGGGGAAAATGTACTTTTAACACAGTCATGATTTTCCCTAAGCATGACATTTTGGATAGTAGATGAGAGGCTGGACATGAGCTGACAGTGCATGCTCACAGCTCAGAAAAGCAATCACATCCTGGGCTGCACCCAAAGCAGTGTGGCCACCAGGGTGAGGGAGGTGATTCTGCCCCTCTGCTCTGCTCTGCTCTGCTCTGCTCTGCTCTGCTGAGACCCCATGTGGAATACTGGATCCAACTCTGTGATCCCAACATAGGAAGGACATCAACCTGTTGGAGCAAGTCCAGGGGAGGGCTATGAAGATGATTAGAGGGATAGAGCACCTCTCCTATGAGGAAAGGTGAAGAAAACTGGTATTGTTCCATCTGGAAAGGAAAAGGCTTTGGGGTGACCTAACAGCAGCTTTCCAATACCTGAAG
Source organism: Illadopsis cleaveri (assembly GCA_013399915.1). Lineage (NCBI taxonomy): Eukaryota > Metazoa > Chordata > Aves > Passeriformes > Timaliidae > Illadopsis > Illadopsis cleaveri. The sequence goes on along the minus strand of VXBB01003375.1, from coordinate 5,343 downwards.
TGAGCCTAAAAGAAAGATGGAGAGAGATTATTTGCAAGAACATGTAGTGACAGGACAAGAGGGAATGACTTTAAATTGTAAAATTTAGATTAGATACTGGCAAGAAATTCTTGGCTCTGAGGACGGTGAGGCACTGGAACAGGTTTCCCAGAGCACTTGTGGTTGCCCCATCCCTGAAAGCACTCAAGGCAGTTTGGATGGGGCCCTACACAATCTGGTCTAGTGCAAGGTATCCCCCTGCCCATGGCAGGGGACTGAAACTAGATGATCTTTAAAGTCCCTCCCAACCCAAACCAAAACATCCTATGCTTTTTTGATGCCTAAAGTTGATGTTACCATAAGTACCCTTCTGCTGTGCCAGAGGCTGTAGCTTGAAGTGTCTCATTATCTTTGACTGTAATGACTTGAGCCTCCTAGCTTGTCCTGACAGCCTGCTTTTCCCAGGTGTGATGCAGAGCCATGTTCCTCACTGGCTGCCAGCAGCAGAGATGAAGACACACTCTGAAGTCTGGGATGTGTGAGGAATTGTATTTCCTCCTCATTAGCACTCTTCGGTGTACACACAGCACAGACTTGCCAGTCCTGCAGGAGCACACAGCCCTGTCTGGGAACGCAGGAGTGCACACAACACAAACAGTAAAATGGCCTCGCTGTTTATTGCTGGACGGAGCCCACCTGATTAATGTATGACAAATTGTTGAGTCCCAAAGCACACAGATTTGCTGTAAAACACAAATACTATGTTGAAACCAACTGGTTTTTCACAGAAGCATTCAATTTAACTGCAACCTCAAAAGAGATTGTAGTTTATTGACCAAGTGAGTAGTGAAGTGGCTGAGTATCACATTCCATCAAAATTATGTAGGTTCAGCTAAGAGTAAAACCTGTCTTCAGCTTAGTTTCATGCAAGACTGTGATGTGACTAACACTGTGATCGGATTTCATTGGCAAATCAAGTAAGAAGCAAAGTGAGGTGCAGAGAACTCATTTAAAAGCACAGCTGAAATAATATCAAACATGCAAGTGAAAAAATTACTGACAAAGTTAATTGCTTTTCTTCCATATTAAAAGAGTTTCAAGTTTGTTCCACTGTGAAAGTCACTTGCAGACTCTAGGGCATTAAAATTAGGCTTTCTACTTTTGATTTAGTCAAGGAATTAGCTGCATTAAAAACTCAAGCAGAGACCCCAGCTAAAAGAAAATCAGAACAAAGATACGAGATCTGGCAAAGCTCTCAAAGGCAGTACATTGACAATTAAGTTTCCCACTAATCCCCATGATGCATGTGCTTCTAAGCTTATGGAAATTGTGTTTGATTATTTTTTCCGAAATTAGTAGGTTATTTCTCCAGTTTTTCATTAGACCTCTCCTCTCCTCTCCTCTCCTCTCCTCTCCTCTTCCATTTAAATAGTTAATTTGCTATGTTTGAATACGGTTTCTCTACAAGGTGAGCAGCAGCTTAAGCAGCTGTTTAGGACTCTGAAAATATTTGGGTATGCACAATTTGGTACAGTAAGCTTTTTGTGCCAGGATTTGCTCTCAGCATCTAGATTGAACTTTATGACCATGACAAGATCAGAACTAAAAAAATCCGACCAAATTTCATCTTATTTATATGTAAGTCCACTTTAATTAATAAAGTTGTATAGTTAATGTAACTACTTCTTTATAAGTAAGGCCCATTCTGGATCCTGTTTATTCAGTAACTCACTAAAACATATTGGTTTGTTTTAAGACATTCTAATCTCCAACTACTTAAAATGCAGCTCATGGGATTGATAAATATGCTAGACTCAGGAGGAAAAATATCACATTTACAAAGATGCATATCAGCATTAAGTATGGAATTTAAAAGCCTATAGAAATGTTGGCTTGACAGAGGAAGATGGAGCATCCACTCTCTTCCTCTGAGGCTAAGTAACTTCATTAGTGTTCAACTTAGAGTGGGTACATTGCTTCTTTCCCCATTCACACTTCCATTCAAAGGACACAGTCTTCCTTTATAAGCAAAGGCTCACATCTTGGATGTAGTGCTCCTGGCCAGCAAGGGCTCCACAAGAGCATTTAAAGAAATGACTCTTATATTTTGCTAACATGTTCTGAACTTCTGTGGATTACTCTGCTCAGTATCCAAAGTTCAATGCCTTGAAAATATTCCAGAAAGGCAGCTTGGTCCAACATTGAAAAATAGTATAGTCTGATGTGAACTTGAAAAGTTCACAGAAGAGAGTCACCTTTGCCAGATCTTCTGATTCACACCAAAGTAGCTGAAATCACTTACAGGAATTTGTTGCTTCAAAATAAAGTTTTCCTATCTTATGAAGAAAGGTGAAGACATGCTTGAAAAAGACGTAATAAAGGCAAAATGTGAAAACTGAAACCAAAAATTACAAATAACAGCTGAAAGCTTTTTGGATAATTTTCTTGAGCTATTGTTTAAAAGAAATGGTTGAAGTAACATTTTTGAAGTAACTGATTTGGGATAGAAATGTACTTTTTATATTAAAATCTCCTTTAGAGTAGAATGCATATAGAGTAGTTGATCTCCATGTCTGAGCAAATAAACTGGCCACAGTAAACTCAAAGGAATGTGGCTTGATATCACACTGGAGAGCTATTCCTTTGGATCTTAGAAAGAAAAAATCGCCTGTCCTGTAGAACAGAACAAATTAACTAAGTTCTTTTTTCAGGTAACCTTAAAAAGAAACTAAATAAGGAACTGCATAGAAAGAAGTGCAGGGACGTGTTTGTCTTTTCCAATGGAAGTGTGAAAGATGATTCTTACTCTACATATATATATACTTCTGTCATATAAATTATATATTGTTATATTATATATTGTTATATGTTATATGTTATGTATGTTATGTATTTTTTATTTATATATATATATATATATATATATATATAAAATATGACAGAAGTTTTCTATGTTTGAAAATGTTTTTCTATGTCATGTAACCCAAGTGAGCTTGGAAGTCTCATCTGGAAGGGACCTCTGTGTTCAATGTTTGCCATGAGGGAGATTCTACAACTTCATGACAGCCTCAGCCAGTGCTTTCATTTTTTCACAATGCAAAATTTTTTCTCATATCGAGACAGAAATTCTCTTGATGAAACTCTGTGCATCATTGTAAGGACATCCATCGACTCTGTAGCTGCATTTCAGGTATTGAAAGACTGTGAATACATCCCCCTGGAGCTTTTCATTCTCTAGAACAAGCAAACCCAATTTCTTCAAGATTTCTTCATGCCATATTCTGCAATACTCTCATCATCTTCATGACCCCTCTCTGGATCCTCTCCAGTTTTTCAATGCTTCTCTCAAACTGGGGCAGAGTGTTCTAATTGTGGCCTAAAAAGTGCCAAGTACTATGAGATCTGCTGGCTGTACTCTTGCTGGTACAGGCTAGGGAGGGTATGGCTTGTTGCAAGGACAGACTCCTGGCTCATGTTTGGTCTGCTTCTCATTAGAGGCCCCAGCTCTTTTTCAGCAGAGCTGAATCTCCCCAGCCTGTATCCTCAAATGATGACTCAAGTTCTATTTATTGCAGCTTGGACTCCTTCACCACAACAAAGGGCACTTTTCATTTTTGCATCTTTCTGCACCAGATCTGTTCAGTACAATCCTTCTGCTGATCAGGATTACTTCAGTACCACATGAGGAAAAAAAAGAAAGGGTCTGAGTGGGTGGTAGACAGGATCAGATTCAACCTCCTACATAGTTCCTGTCTGAAATATGAACCACTGAGACTGGCACTAAGTCCAGCACCAGAAATCTGCTTGGGTAAAGGAGCTTATTGGTATATGACCAGCAAGTCTGAAAGGTTTTTTCTCATGGCCACACACATGTGGATCAATGAGAGGGTAGTGAGCTCCTCCTACTCTGAAGACATGCCAAAGGGACTTCCACTGGGCAGCAAAAGAAGGAAAGATGACACATCAAGACAGATGCTGATGCCTCACAAAGAGAAGCATAAGGAAGGAAGAACATTATCTGAGTCAAACGGCTCAGCTTCTGCTGCCATACACTAAGAGAGCCATTGAAGCCTCCTTTGCACCTCTGCTGCATAGGGGTACCTTCTTCTTAGTGGTATGTTCTACCACTTTAAAAAAATACATATTTTTCCATATGACGTTATTTATCTTGTTCATTCCTAGTTAGTACTGGTGACTTTGTCCCTTCTGTTTTTCAAATTATCAAAGCAAAGGTTGATTTCTATTTCTATTTCCATTGGTTTCTAGAATTCAGTTATCATCTCTTGGTTACAACAATGTTATAAAAAGGTTCTGGGAGTTTGTCTACATTTTCTTTAATCAATGCCACTTATTCGTTACTGGCTATTCCTTAAATCATTTTAAACAAGGTTTCCCTACTTCTTTGCACCTGCAGAGGCTTTTGTGGAGTTATGCTATACCCCCTTAGTCAGTTAGTGATACTGAGCTAAACTTTTATTTCTTAATCTTCTCTGGAAATGAATCCCTCAAGTCCTTTGAACATTTTTTGCTGCCCTTTTCTGAATTTCCTGCAGTTTTTTTGGAACCTGTCTGGCAGAGATCTGCTTAGACTGGGGAGCAATATTCTACCTGCAACTTCCTTGTTTGCTCCTCTCTGCACCTTGTCTCTGGGTTCTCAACTCTCCAGCTGGGAAATCAGTGGTACAGCCTTCAGCAGCCCTTGAAAAACCTAGCAGTAGCCAGAAATCAGCTTCAGTAGCACTAATGGTGTTGGAACTGAGCCGTCTGTATGGTGTTTGGCTGAGGCAGAGGAATACAGATGCTGCCAGTCCTGAGAAAGATGCAGCCCTCCTGAGATGTGTTCCCAAAGCTTTGCATTTTTACATAAGATATAAATCAGAGTGCTTTGTAACTGAAAGCACATGCATGTGTAGTAGGCAGATGGAGGCAGTGATTGTGTGCCAAAATGTAGTTTTTGGGGAAAAAAAAATTAAAGAAAACAGCATGGTGTAGTACATATTCTCAGCCAAAGTGGAATCCCTCTTAATAGAGGAGCACAGGCTGGGAGTTAGGAGACATAAAGATTGCTTTGCAGTTTTCACTTCCTGAGGAAGAGTACATAGAAATTCAAATCCCAGCACGAGTTTTAACATACAGCTTCCAACAGCTGTTGGGTATCACATAAGGAATTGGCAAGTCTCTGGCAGCAGCTGCGACTTGCCACATCCCTCACAGCACCACATTGCTGTAAAGATGGAGGTGATGCAGGTACTTTTGAGAGGCATTTTCCACATGGGTTGTATTGAAACAGAGCAGCTGTGGTGACAGAAGACATTCAAGACCTCCCATGTTACTTTCTCCAATGAGTCAAAAGATATTTTTTTT
>VXBB01003374.1:140108-151947 GCA_013399915.1 Illadopsis cleaveri | reverse complement strand
AAAAAGCATTTAATTACTTCTCTTTGAAAAAAAACTTCAGGAAGCAAGAGAAAACAAAATTCCATCCAACTTTCTGCTCAATTCTACTATTTTAATGTATAGGTAACACCTTTATAAGTACATTCTGATCCAAAGTCCCTTCACTACTTGCCAGAAATACTTGAGGTAATGCTGAAGGTTCTTGCTACATACAGTATTTATTTAGGACATAAAAACGTAAATAACTAAAGAGAAGTGATTGTTTGTAATCTAGGGAATAAAACAATGGACTATTACAGCAATTTCATCTTGCTGATACCAGAGGAAAACCCCCAGGGAGAAAGAAAAGGCTTTTGTGGCTTACAATCTAATTTGAGAAATTTGGGAAATTCTGTGAAGGCACTTACTGTCAACACTGCCTGAGAAGCACATTAGAAAAATTTGTTCATTTAAGTGACAGCATTGATAAACATTAAGACAGATGTGAAACAATGGTACCTGTGGCTGTGTGCCACCAGCACACCGTGGTGACAGTCTCAGCTCATGAAAATGAACAAATACCTTCCCTAGTCTGTGACTGTGCCTTGTTTTCCATCAGCTCAGGATTTGCACTGGACTGGGCACTGTCTGCCTCACAGAGAGGCAAAGCCCAGCCTTACCCTGCCCTGAGGGAGGGCCCCAATTCCCAGTGGCTCCCCCTTAGTGGAGAGGCACAGAAGCTGTTCAGTTCACTCCACCCCACAACCCAAACTCTCTGCGTTCCCCTGTGCCACTGCCCAGGGCAGCAGCTGGTCCTGGAGCCAAGGGGACACCACCCAAACACTCTGCCCCCCTTTCCCGATGGCACCTCGTGTTTTGACATGGCCACAGCCACATTCTGCCCTATGGCTGTGCCTCGAGGCCATGCACAGAGCCCATTGTTAAATGCACTCCTTGCTGCTGCCCCACAGCTGTTGGACATTTTGCTTAAACCTGGGAAGTTTTGGTGTAAAGCCTCTCTTTGTGGATAATCAGTGCAAGCCACCTAATTCACCTCTGATTTATTTACCCCAGAACCAGCTGCTGTTGAGTGTGGGCCACAATGCCCACCCTGGCCATGGAGGCACTGGGTCCTTCTGGAGGAGGGACAGAGGCACAGCTCAGTTGGTTGGAGCATGGTGCTGATAACACCAAGGTTTTGGGTTTGATCTTGGGATGGGCTATTCACACCAGGCCTGATATGGAGGAACAGAGTCCTCTCTTCATCGCAATACTTGAACTGGATGCCTTCAAAAAGTATATTTTGCCTCTGGTTAGACGCCAGCTCAAGGAGGGTCTCTACCATGCTGTGGGAACACTGTGGGTTTTCCTGAAGCAAAATTAATAATTACAGCAGAGGTTTGTCACTGTTCTTCCACAGCTGTTTATTTTTCAGGGAAAACAAACAATGCCAACAGAAATGCCAGTGTGTTCTAGGAAGAGGCCAGAACATATCATATCTATCTCTTGCTCCACTGTATGCTGATGCCTTAAGCTTTAGCTTTCATGTTGTTCACATTCTGTGCTGCCTAGGGGTGCAGTTCTGAGCCTCATATTGTCACTCAGCTCTCTTCACAGAGTGGGGAGACAAAACAAATCCTTTTCCTGCTGGACACCAGGGACAACTTTCAGGCCCAAATGAACAAACAACGGTGGGCAGAAGAGAGAAAACAAGAAGGATGGGACTTCACAACCTGAAGCTGTAATTGGACAATTAAACCCCGATATGCAAATGGGCCAACACTTACAAAAGTGTGAGACCTCGTGACAGGTCGTCCATTTTGTGACCATTTTAAGTCCACCTTGGGTGTAGACCTGGCCAGGCTCTTGTCCTGCCCAAGGTGTACCCTAAAGGCCTTTCAATAAATATCTACTTTATTCTCTTAGCTCTATCCAGTCTGTGGTCCAGGTCAGCCCTCCCAAGGCATCAATGCCATATTTGCATTACAGCTGCTACTGCAGGTCCAGGTCTGTGGAGATCCTGTCAGGTGTTTTCAGTGGCACCACACACACCAAGACATTAATGAGCTCAGCAGGCTCTGAATCTTAAGGATTCATATTTAAGACACTTTAAAAGGAAGGTTTTTCCCCAATACAAAGCAAACAGAAGGCAATTCTGTGTATTGTCTGAAGGCCAGAAACAATCTCATGGCTCAGATGCCAATAAACATCACTCACCAGTTCAGCTTCCTGCAATCATTCTCAGGGGGTAACCCCACAGAAAATACCTGTAGCTGCACTGGTTTAAAAAGATAACAAGCTTTTTCCCCCCCAACACTTTTCTTCAAATGCAATCAATTGATTTTATAGCTGTAACTCAAGACCTATCTGAAAGAATGAATTATAAATATTGCCCAAAATGTCAAACTATACGACATTTCAGATGCCAGGTACTCATATCTTTAACCAACACAACCATGAGGAGAGCCTCACTAATCCCAGCTGAGACCCCAAGCTTCAAAGCAGAACTTTTGAGGGTCAGCACACTACCTGCCTGGATTCCTACAGATCATGCGTGTGATCCCACGAATTTGGAGAGTTCAACTGCACAGAACTGTCACAGTCAGGACCAGGACCAAAGGAAGTCCTGAAAAATGTGCTGTGCATTGAGATGGATTTCTGGGTGAGACTGTCAACTTCTACCAGGATTTCACAGCAGTAAACTGTGTTGGGGATAGGATGAAATGACCACCTCATGCACACAGGCAAATTATCAGTCTCCTTTAAATTTTCCCCTCATCTTTAATTGTGTCAGGACACTATCAACCCAGCAAGGGAAAAATGGGAAGTAACTGAAATCAATGGAAGTGTTACAAACACGCAAAGTTACTAGAGCAATACAGGAGTTTTAATTAAAGATGCTGGCTCCAAGCAGAAATGCTGGGTTTCCCTGATTGATCCCAGCTGCTGGTTCAGCTCTTTCTGTGAGCCCCACCAGGCTCCTGCTCGCCTTTTGCTGCTCTAATTTGACATCATCTCCTCAGCAACACCAGCTGCACAAGGACAGTATAAATGCACTGTATAAATAAATGCACTGTATAAATACAATTGTGCTCTCACCACACTCCTGTACACACACAGAGTCATGGAGCACTTGAGGTTTGCTAAATGTCTCATGTTTCAGGTTTGATTTACAGGTTATATTTGTCTTTTTGCATTCCCTCAGTTGGGTCTATGTTTTAATTCGGATTGTTGCCTTTTCAGTTACATTCCTCTTGGAAAAAGTGCATAATCTGTCACTTTTACAATTGAATTGTAAAAGTTTCGGTTTCCTCATGAAACTCTTAATAGACATGAACAGCAAAAATGTTAACAACCTAACCATAGATTTCCAAAAGCATTTGTTATTATTATTTTATTTAAAGTGGTTTGCAGTCTATTCATCGTGTGCCCAATACAATTTGAAAAATAGAGTATTTTAAAAATATTCTCACATTAGCCTTTCCTGACACTGAAACAAGTTATATTATCTCAATTTCAAATTCTTCCTATTGACATCAACTAATATTTTAATTACTAAAGTAAAAAGGATTCCTAAAATTGTAAAACAGTACCCTGGAACTTTATCTTCTCTACCTCCTAATAGAACAGCTTGGCTTAAATTTCCTATTAATTGTCTTCTTAAATCAATGAACTTCCTTGTCACATTTAGAGAGACATTAGAACAGAGTAAGATGCAAGTGGTGTTTCAGACAGAGTCAGCAACAAAGACATTGCTGGAAGGCAACATAAGAAGCAGCTAGGTAGATGATATTCATGAAAAAAGACCAAAGGGATTAGGGTTTTTTTCCATATGTAATTTGAAATGAAAGACACAGATTAAGATCTTTCATTTTTTTATCCTTTCCCAGAAAAATAATTTAAATCTTATCTTGGGAGGGGGGCTCATTAAAATATTTTGTTTCAATCCACAGTAAAAAAAACCCCAAATTATCAAAATGCAGCTCTGAGTTGTTTCTAGGATTGAAACAGTTTGGCACTAGATGTAGCACTCCTGGAGTATTTCCTACATGTGTTGGGAAGGTGTGCATCCCCAGGGTGAAGGGGATAAGGTAAACACAATGTGCACAATACCACTTACCCTGTCTCCAGCTTGTATCTAACAACTAAATTTGTGAGCCTGAAAGCCAGGCATGTCTTTTAAAGTCAGCCATGAAGGCAGCAAAAGCACAGTCCCACTTGCATTTTATGTTTTGCATCCCTACTCAAATTCTCCCTCTTTGCTCCACTCAGTTTGCAGGAAACATATTGTGTGAAAATCCAGTGAAGAAACACCCTTTACCATCCTGGTGTTTGTCCAAGGTGCAGCGAGGTCATGGAGGCAAAAAGGAAGTCTGTGATGTAAAATTAATTCCTGTCCCTGACCATCAGAGGCAGCAGAGTGGGCTGGAAGGTAAGTGGATGTGGAGTAGCCACTCAAGTAGAAGAGTGTGATCTGTGTATCTCCCTGAAGCTTGGCTGGATTATGGCTTTTCCCTAGTTTATTATTTTAACCCTGTGGTTGTGCCTTAGCCTGTCCCCACTGTTTGGATTTGCAAGGGCAGCCCCTGTGAAGGCAGAGAGAGCTGTCACTCCTGGAGCCAGCCTTGTGTGCAGGCCTGCTGAGCTCCTGCCTTCACAGCACTGCAGATAAGCTTTTCTCTGCCTGGTATTACGACATTAATCCACCACATCAGTTCCCTTATCTCTTTGTAGAGGCTGAGACCATGAGAGCTGATCCTGCCACATGGACCTCTGCAGGTACACAGCTGGGCTTGCCATGAGGCTGGAGACACAGCCTGCACCACCATCATGGGCTCCTTATGGAACAGAACTGCCAAGATTTTAAACTATTCCTGGAGAAGCTAACCACTGAAGGCCTGAATAAATCTACTTGTGTTTGGATGGATTATGTAGCTTCTTATAAAGTTACTAGTTTTAATAGAAAGACAAGCTTCTCATTAGGACAGAGAAAAAAGCACATTAATTAATTCTAACCATGATATAAAATAATTTGGTTGGCTAGGGTTTAAGTCCCTTTCCATTATCTACTCAAGCACACAAGCCAGAACCTACTTCTTTTCCTGGTAAGGAGCATTGAATTCCTTGGTGCCTTCATGAAGACTGCCAGCAAAGGAAGGAGATGCCCTAGCTCAGCTCAAAGAAGAATCTGCTCTGCATCACTGTACCTTAGTCCTACAGTATGTCCAAAGGGGTTTGTAACCACAGCTGCAGATAAAGCACAAAATGAAGCAGTGGTACAAGAACAGGTTAACTTCAGCAGAGCTGTGAGTAGCTTCTAAAGCAGGATCAGCTGATGCTCCCGAAGGGAAAGCAGCTCCTGGCAGGGGGCAGAGCCTCTGCAGGTACCTGGCTCTGTCCCCTGGGTCAGCAGGGCAGCTTGGATTTCCTGCTCAGACTCATCAGACCTTCACCTCAAGCTGTCTGCCAGTTCTAACTCTGTCCTGTTTCTCATGCCAAGTAGTCAAAAAACCCCCAACAACAACAACAAAAAATCCAACAAAACAAAACCAACACCCAGCATCTCAGCACTGTTCCTACCATGTCCCAGGAAAGAGGCAGATGACCCTGGGCTGACTCTCCTCAGCTCAGAGCTTAGCTGGGATGCTCACCTGGGAGTGGCTCATTTGTTATAGTCCTTCTTCCCATTTACAACTCAGCCAAGAAAACAAGCACAGGCTGGAGAAGTGTTCTCTGGGGGAGCTCCCAGCAACCACTTCATTTCCCAGGAAGAGTGATTCCAGTAAAAGCAACTGGTTTTCATCCTCTTGTAAGGAGGAAAAATGAAAAAAACTTTTAGAAAAAGACAGCTCTCAATTTTCTCCTCTTTTATCATCTGCTAATATCATGACTGTACTTCTAGCTCTTTAGTGCCTGTGTGAAGTTTAAAGCACATGAGGAAGAAATTCATTTTAATGCTCTCTAAATTCAAGAGGACAGACAAACATTGTGAGTAACCCTCCACTTACTACTTCCTTCACAAAAAAACTATTATTCTCTCTTTCTGTACCACTCAAATACATTCTGAAGTTATTATAAAGAGAATAGTTCTGCAGGATAACTAATATTCCCAGGCTACCACTGAAATTAACAGGGTATTTTGGCATCAGGAACTTTGCAGTGTCAGGTGGTCATTAAAGATCTCCAAATCTGCCTTGTAGTTTTTTTCTGTTCCTGCAGTATTCATTTCAGTGTATTCCAAAATAACCATCAATATTCTCAAGAGCCATGCTCCATGTTGCCACCAAATAGGGAAAAGAAAATTCAAGTTAGCATAAGCAGTTTTAGAAAGCACAAGAAAAATATCATTCACATAGGTGGGAAAAAAAGCAGATCATCTATTGGTAAAAACACATGAGGAAAAAAACCCACCTTGTATATTTTAGAGTTATAATGAACCCAGAATTTATAGTATCCCTTCACAACTGAAAGAAAAAAAAATAAGATCTCTGCTACATTGTTTTGCAGTCCTTTGTTTCTCACTCTTACACACTTACAGGTCTGGCAGTGATTCTCTGTTGGTCCCCAGCACCGCCCTGTGCAGGACTTGTGGCAACGACCACCTGCAGGACAGACAGAAAGAGAGAGATTGGAAATTCCTTTCATTGCTTTAACATCCAGCAGCCATGGAAGATGAGAGTTCATCTTGTCTTTGGAAGGTTTTTATGCTAAACAAGGTTGAAACAGTGCCTGTAAAAAAGGCCCAACTAAATAACCAGACCTGGTGTCAAAGTTACATGAAATACAGGTGCTTACCTAAATGCTTTATACCCTAAATACCTTTCTGCTATGCATAATGATGAGGACATTTTAAAACAAAAAGAGGTATGAGCAAGTCTGGAGGACTGAGGAAAAAAGTCATCACTCAGTGCTATCACTGTTGCTTTCCACAGCCTATGTAAGACCTGCTGATTCCTCCACAGGAGAAGAGATGGCTGTGCTGAAAAGGCTATACAGCCACCTACCTGCTGTCCAATTTCATCAGAAAAATGGGACATTCCACTCAATGGCTTTGGTTAAAAGCCACCCCTCTTCCCCACAAACTTGCATGGTCTGCGTGTCCAGTATTATGGTAAGGGAGATGTGCCCTGTGCAACCACTTAACCCCAGGGACAGCAAAGCTCACAGGACCTTCTGTTTTCTGGCTGCTGGTTTTTAGTTGACTGTGGTTGTACTTCAGAAGGAACCTCATGTTCCTTCAGACCTTGGATGTGATGCTCTGCATCATCTTTCCACATGCTGATAGGCTTAGTCCCTGAAGAAAAATGTAGGTGCTTTCACTGTAAAATGCAGCTGTAAGAAGAAGCATTAGCAATGGTAGGTTTTGTAAACTACCCAGTAATTAGTGACTGAAACCCACTTGGATTTTCACATGTCCATGTCATGGCAAAATGCTGACCTGTGTGAGGGAATGGCAAGCAAGGAGAAGAGCTGGGATGTTCTCCTGTGGCTGCTCCTCACCACCACTGGAGAGAGCACTCAGACAGTCCCACAGCAGAGTGGGCTGCGAGGGAATGGAGACCCCATGCCATGGCTGCCATCTGGACATGGCCAAAGTGCAGGCACACTCCCAGGTGTGGCAGTGCCCGAAGGGCAGGCAGGCCAGCCCTTCACAAAGCCAGAGCTGATGGGATGAGCCAAGACACCCAGAGTAAAGTTTATGGGAGACTATGCACAGTCCTTATCGCTGCGCTTTTGATCGCAGGAACCCAACCTTGTGTTTGATTAAACTTTTATACATTGCTGAATACTGCTGAGATCCTGTTAAGTGAATTTCCCCTTTGAACCTGATCCAAGTTCAATCCTTTCAATCGTGTATTAACAGCTGCTGCTGCTAACACTGCTCCATTACACTAAATCAAATACTTGCCACATGCCCTGATGGGAGACGGCATCAGAGAAAGTGCAAAATGTCTCTCAGCTAAGGTTGGATCACCCTAAAGACAAACACTGCTCCTCTGCTAGCAGTGTGCTCACACCTGCAAGATGCTACAGAGCTGAGCAAACCCACCCTGATGGTCATATGAAGTCGGACTCTCTGTCACTGATTTTTCAAAGCCAGCATTCCTTCCTTGGCATTCCTGGTGCTATTGATGATGCTGCCTGGTAATTACCACACTGAATGCCAGCTACCTTGTTAAAACCACCAGCTCCTTGTTGCATTCATGTTCATTTAAGGCAATTATAGTTGGGAAACATTGTTGCTGATATCACCAGCACATAATTCGCTGTCACCTTCTACCATCTGTTTACTTAGATCACAAATGTACTATAACTACATAAATGCAAACTCATTCTGGCTGAGAGGGAAGGCACTCCATCTGGCATGAATAATGCAACTTTAATCAGTAATAATGATTATTATGATTATTAAGAGACTACTGGAACCCTGCACAGAAAGCAAATATATCCACATTGATTTATAAGAATGGAAGTTTAAAATGGTGAGGTAAACAGCAAATTAAAGGAAGAATTTTAGCAGATGAGGCTTGATAAGATACAGGTTGTTAGCTGATTTGGGTACTGAACTGAATAGAAATGCTCCCCTGGAGGTGAGTTTTATTAACTGGCTGCTCCTGCTCAGCAGGAGGAGCAGGATGGATGCACACTCAGAGAACCTTCACCCCCATGGGCTGTGCTCAGCCCTTCCCTGCTGGGGCAGCTCAGGAGGAGTCACAACCCGCCCACAATGCAGCCTCTTCCTGCAAGTCTCTCCTCTATCCAATCCTTCCTTGAGGTGCCATCTAATGCCACTCCAGGCTCAGAGGTCAGGAGCTCAGGGAGAAAGCAGGAGGCCTTGCCCCCAGCACCATAAAGCACTGCACATATCACTTGTAACCACACATTCCTGAGACACAGTGAGGCAGCAATTTGGCTGCTCCTTCCCCTTTTTGTCCCGGGATTCCACCTCCTTTCCAAAACATTCTGTAAACACTGGGCTTTCCACTGTAATACGTGCTGTGGGATAACACAGAAGGAACTTCAGCATCCCTCCAAGTGATCCCTAACTAGAGAGTCTGCCCACACCTCTGTAAAAGCTGCAATTAAAATACAAATCTTCATATCTGAGCTGATCCTCGGTATGCAGCCAAAAATTTATTCAGCCACCTCTATTCCTCCTGGAAATAAAAGCAATTCAGCATCTTCAAAACATCATTTTAAATTTTTTTTAAACTTGCATGCCTGCTGCCTGGTACATGACTTTGTTTGGCAGTGTCAGATGATGATTTGCATTTAAATAGAGATATTTAACAATAAAGAAAGAAAAGGCTGCCAGTTTCCTTTTTTCTCACCAGGAACTCAAAAGTGTCTGTTTCATTGTTTTCACTTTTCTCAGCTGTACAGATACAACCAGGAGCTGAGCTTGTAGGCAGCACACCTCTGAATTACATTTTGTGTCCTTTTGAAGGTCAAATATACTGAAAATTAAAATCCAAACTCCCTCCAAATAGTGCATCTATATTGGCTTGGTTGTTTAAAGAGAAAAAAAACCCCTTTCTTTGCCCTCAATATGAACTGGTTCAGATTCTGCCCTCACATTCTTCTGCATTTCACCTGGTTTTTCACACTTAGGGAAAATTTGTCATGTAATAAGGACAGATTGAAACCCATTAAAGACCAGCTCTGCAAAATTAAGACAGAAATAGTCCTGTGGAAGTCAACATAGGCACTCAGGAGCATAACAAGCATTTATGTGAGGAGCAGGTCTCACAAGGAGATCTGTATGTCAGGCTTAAAGATAATAAATGGATTGGCCCTAAGGTTGACACAGCCCTTGGAGGAATTCTACTACTACTCACGGATCTTCCTGTATATATTTCTTAAAATTTTTAGACTGTGAGGCAACAGAATTGAAAATAAAAAAGCATGAAATAATTTGTGGCATAAATCATTCCTGTTATTCCTTGTGTCTAAAATATTCAAAACCCTTCCAACATACAGCAGAAAGGGCTAAAAGAATTTGGCCAAAAAAAAAACACCCCTCTTCAGGGCACAACCTTGGCCCATTCACTTGATTCTTCACATTAATGAAGGCACATGTTTTCCTTTTCCAAGCAAGATAAGGAAAGAATCTGCAAAAGTCTCCTCCCCATTACAGCTGGAACACTGGAGTAAATTTCTGCTCCTGAATAAGTAGCATTGTTTTGAACATACGGTGACAGTTTGGAGGCTTTCACAATTTTCACAGGTTTTGTAATGAAATCTAGGTTTAGAAAAGGAAGATTCCCGCTGGAACATGAGAATTAATTTTGCTTTGGCAAATTGCACACAGAAAACCAATGTTTTGTCTCCTGGGCTGTCTTCCCTTGGCTAAAACTACTGCAACAGATCTGAATTATGGACTCTAGGCAGAGAACCTTCCTTGTCCTTTCCAGGATAGAGTTCTATTTGTGGGAAATGCTTCTGCTTTTCCAGCCGGGGAAAGTCAGCAGCAGGAAATGTTTGCTCACTAGCTTAGGAAAGAGCAAGGTTACTTCATCCTTGTGTTTTCCTGAGAATTGAGGAGGGCTTTCCTTTGACTCCAGACTGACTTTATTATTTCAGAAACAGTAAAACCGCAAAGGATTAAGTTACTGGCGAGACAAGAAAAATGAAGTCCTCCTCTCAGCTCTAAGCTCAGTGTCACACACAGGAGAAACCCAGCTTCCTCCCCATCAGCTATGCCAGCTGCCTCCAGCAGACCCCTCTCAGTAGCAGAAGGAAAGCAGAAAGAAGAGAAGAAATGCCTCACTTTGCACAAAACTTACATTTACAGATGGTTTCCATCAAGTTAATAAATCACCAGTCAGTGTTAGGATGCCTGCAAAACACTGATACTGAAGTGCAAACAAACAGACAAAATAAAATGGCTTAGATGGTCCCAAGTCATAGTTTTAAGCAGCCTCCTTACTTACTTAACAATCTAAAATAATTGATTAACTATCAAAACAGCTATAAATCATTTATTAGTTTCTGTAAGCTGCTTATAAACTCATCCTCTGCCTAAAAAATTCACTCCTGCAAAAATGCTACAGACGCCATAGAGATGTTTCTAGACATAACCAGCCCTAAAGTCCAAGAAATTCCAGGTATTCTCTGTGGTAAGAATCCCAGGCTGTTCTTTGCATAGTTTAGGTGAGACAGAAGGTTTGAATACACCTGTGTGTGGTTTTTCTAGGCAGCTAAACTCCTTAGTTCTGTGTATGCATAGATAACAAAATCAAAATGTAATTCAAACAGTGCAACATAGCACTTAGGGGAATTAAAGATACTGTTGTTGTGATGGATTGTTCTGCCTATTTCAGGCCAAAATGCTTTCCCTGTCCTTGTGTGACTATTCCTACTGTCACACGTTCATTCATTCATTCATTCACACTTCTCTGTTGGGTAAAAATAATTTTGCATTTCCTACCCGCCCTGTGCTAGCCTTCAGATCTCTCCTATTGATTTGAAAGTTAATTACCTAAGAGAGTCTCACACTTCCCAGGATTTCCTTCCCTAACGGCAGGAGAGACACACATTGCAAGAAAAAGTAAAACTTTCTGCAAAAGAAGAAAACGTGTTACAGCAATATCTAGTGCACACATTTTCTCTTCCTCTGTAGAAGCATTATGGGATACAGAAATCTAAGGGTCCATTCCTCCACTGCTAGAAAACTATATGCTTTCACTCCTGTCAGATGAATTCACCTAAGGATCTATCACCAAATACTTTTCCAATATAGAAATAGTTTTACAATAGTTTTCCATATTATTCCCATAAAATTCAGGCTTTTCCTTAACAAGCTGTACCTGCACTGGTATTGTTTCTTTTATTGTGGTAAAACTGACCTTTCTGTCTCCTCTCTGTATTTCTGCTTCTA
>VXBB01003374.1:102599-140079 GCA_013399915.1 Illadopsis cleaveri | reverse complement strand
GAGACACACATTGCAAGAAAAAGTAAAACTTTCTGCAAAAGAAGAAAACATGTTACAGAAATATCTAGTGCACACATTTTCTCTTCCTCTGTAGAAGCATTATGGGATAGAGAAATCTAAGGGTCCATTCCTCCACTGCTAGAAAACTATATGCTTTCACTCCTGTCAGATGAATTCACCTAAGGATCACCAAATACTTTTCCAATATAGAAATAGTTTTACAATAGTTTTCCATATTATTCCCATAAAATTCAGGCTTTTCCTTAACAAGCTGTACCTGCACTGGTATTGTTTCTTTTATTGTGGTAAAAGGCAGCAACTGACCTTTCTGTCTCCTCTCTGTATTTCTGCTTCTACCCTCAAGTCTCCATGCCCAGTGGAGACACCCTGCACAAATATTAACAGGATCCCTTCACAGAGAAAACTCACATAGGGTTCATCAACAAGCACTTACACTGTGGAAAAGCACAGAACCTGTTGTGGATTCATCCATCCAGCCATCCATCCATCCATCCATCCATCCATCCATCCATCCATCCATCCCCTAGAGCCCAACTCCACCCACCAGGAGGATCATCCAGCCTGGAGCTCAGTAAGGGTGGAAGCAAACTCCTGCTCACGATCACTTCCAACAGGGACTTCCAGTTCTGCCAGTCAACACCTCTATCTCCCCCTCGTGTTCCTCAGCAGATAAGAAAAGAGACAAACACAAATGGAGAGGGACTCAGGGACAAGCAGCTGAAAAGAAACTGGCCTGGGAAACAGGTCTGGGAAATGAAAACAATCCAAGAGATACGCCCTGAAAGACAGGCACAGAAAGAGATACAGGGACAGTGTGAGGGGGAGCAGGGAGAGAGCAGAGATAAAACTTAGCCTGCTCTGAAGAAAACAAAAGTGAATAGCAAAGAGGGATGCATTACCTTGAGTAATGTGGGATGGAGACAACCATTGTGTGTGCACAGGGACCGGCTGTCTGTTGAGAACTGCAAAATTACAGAGTATTGCCAGATCCACTGGTGGCAGACAGTTTTGATTTTAAGAGAGATTGGCCACCAGAGGTAAAGGAATAAATGGCAAGTCAAGAAGAGCATGTCAGCAGCACCGAACGGGCTGGGGCTGCTGGATTCATATCTGCTGCTGACAGCTCTGAGCTGATGGGGAGCTCACTGTTACGTTACTGCAGCTGCTACAGAAAAATGTCTTCAGGCCACAGTAATGACTACAGAAAGGGACCTGAGGGGGGTAATGAAGACACTGGTTATTTTTCTCTGTCTGGAGCAGACAGCACTGGTAAGTCTGTGCGACTCGATGCATTAATTGGGGGTTTAGTCATCCCCACAAAATAAAAACCTTCACATATGACATAGTCTAAAACTTTACAATGATTAAGCAATTAGGAGCTATTAATTATCACTGCTTATAGCTGTTCGCACAGAGCAATGCAAGTGAATTTCCCCCACTGTGATGGTGAATTAGTTCCAATCAGCATCAAATGCCTCCCTGAACTTGCACACAGGGATGCTGAGCAAATGTGGAGACACAGCCAGAAGGCTAAAAGGATAGGTCAAGTCATACCTGCTGCTTGGCAGGCTCATCGAGAACAACAAAGCCTCAGGAACCCTTCTGTTGTAATCATTATTGTTAAAGAAATCATCCATAGGTGACTGCCCCTCCTCCCACAGTGCAGCAGGAGCAGAGGAGCAGCCTGGTCCTTGATAACAGGGGTCTATCCTGGGATCAGAATGAAACACATTCCTTCCAGTGGACCATCCCCAAAACACACAGAGCAGTCCCAGGCCTCTTCAAAATACTGGAGTAGCTCTTATTTTCTCTTTCCTTCATGTGGAAGGAGAGGGTGCTATCCCACCACCTGCATGTGAACTCTCACCCAGGGTGTCGAGCTAGGCATCTTGTTGTCTCCTTTGCATCTTGTGGTGAAGGCTCTCTCCTCTCGGGTCAGCAAGCCAAGAAACAGTCTAGGGGCTGCTCTCTGGAAGGGAAGAGCACAGAGCTGGCAGCCATCCCTCCCCAGGACAGGTCTCCTGACACAGGGAGCTCTTCAGCCCCAAAGGGAGAGAGTTGGGCACAGCACAACCATTCCTGGGCTCACGCCCCGCAGCTCGGTGGCTGTGGTCACTGCAGAGCCATGGAGCAGAGCACCCCTAGGACTATTTCTGTATTTAACTTCATGTATTTCACTCAGAACTTCAACAGATAAAGCAGGAAAGGCACCAACTAAGACCAGCCTGAGGCAGTTTCCATTGGGAGGTGAGAGCCAGGACATACAGATTTGAAAGCCTTGATGCAAGGTAGGAAACTGAACCCTGCTCTCCCATACCCTGCAGAACTCCTGATCTGATAATGTGGAGAAAAAGGGGAGAAAAGTCTGTCTTACTGAGGAAATTTGAGTGTGAGCAGAAGACAGGTCTGTGAGAGGAAGGCACTACAGATTCCAGCAGACAGAGACCAGAGAAAGCCAACATCTTTATATTCACCTCAGCATTTCCCCCTGCATGGGGGTGTCTGGAAGTGCCTCTGTTTCCTGCCTTAGCAGCAGTGACTGCCATGCCCAGCACTGACACCTGCATCCTTCCCTACCTGAGGTCACTGCCCACTGGCTCTCAGACCTGGCCCTTTTTTGGTGTGATAGCACAGGAAAGCCAAACCCACAAACAAGCCAATGGCAGGGGAGCACAGGGGCACCTGTGGCAGTGCCTGGAATAAATCTGGAGCCAGGTCTCTGCAAAAGCAGCAGCACTTACTGTCCAATGCATAGCTCAGATGGGAACAGAAGGGTGCAGATGAAAGTTGCCTTTTGGGGGGACAGGATGTGCAGCACTGAAAAATTCCTGCACCATTAGATGAGATTTTCAAAGAAAGCTCTTGACAAACTCAAACACACAGCTCGGAGTGTTCTTGTGTGGGTTTAATAGCAGCTCCTCAAACAGGTCAAGTCAGTCAATACCACATAAATCAAAATACTGTCCTGGTCTCATGTTCCTGTACTGCAGCCAAAGCAGTAATAAAGTTCAAACAGAGGAACACACAGTTTTCATTTTTTAAACAAAGTAAAAGCCTTAAAGAAAGGAAATCAGAACCTGAAATTGAATTGGCTTTTAAAATTAATTTTATTCTTTCTTGATCCCACATAGTATTCCTAGAGTCTGGCAGGGTGTATTTAGAAGTGCTAATGTTGTAATCATCTTCTGACTCAATTATATGGAAATACTAGAAAGCAATTCCTCATTCCCATGAAATCTGGAGTCCAGTTTTAGGCCAGTTTTTTAAGTTTGGGTAAGCCTCTTGGTGTGCTTATCCAAAATGTATTTCTGGCTATTTGAAACAAAACTGATGATTACAAAACAATACTTGGACCACAGAAGCCCATTTTCCACTGTTGGAAAATAATGGTTGGACATATAGTCTGATATTCAGATTTACCGTGTGCTATACACAAAAATTTAATGAAAATGATCAGATTTCAAACTGCAATTTCCTGGACAATCTTCAGTTATCAGAGATCTGCTACGAGGTGATGCTTTGGGCATGATGGGACTGCCATGTAGGTGTCACACTGCAGGAGGTGTGAAGGGACCAGAAGGAAGACAGTGAAGATGCCCTGGGTTTGAGCAGACCCTAAAGGCCCAGAGCCCTTTAGCCAAGCTGTCCACAGGACTGCAACTCTCATGACAGTTCTGAGAGCTTCTGCCAGAAGAGACAGACCTAAAAAAATCCTTAAAAAGCACAGATGTGATAGCCAACAAAGCCCTGGGGTGGTTTTGTGTTTGATGAAGGCAGGAGAACGGAGTGCTGGGAGAAGCCACCTGGGTAGTGCCAATGCTGCACCCACCCCTGTGAGGCACCAACCGAGCCCATCTGAGTGGGGGGCTGGGACATGGGGGGTGGTAAGCACACAGATCCTGCAGACACTATTCAGCAGCTGATTTTATACTCCTCCTTTCCTTCCCCTTTCCCTAAGCAGCTCTCTGAAGGCAGGTCGTGAGAGCAGCTGAAGCTTGCTGTGAGAGACCAATCCCACCCACCCACTCACTCCAAATCTGGCAATCACCGTGCAATTAGGCTATTTTAAATATTCTGAGTGTTTGGGGGTTGTTTCCTACTTTGAAGAAACACCGGTGCTTGTGATAAACAAGCAGCCTGTAATGGAGAGGAGTGCTTTCATTCAGCCTGAAAGTCTCTCCCTTGTGCAATACACTGCTTAAACACCAATCTGCTCATAAACAGGTGCTGTGCAGTAATACATTATGCACACACAGGTTGCCATTAACAGATAAGCATTTGCCAAGAGTTGCTACACGCCACTACGTGGAGCCCTACTTCAATTCTGTGACCACAGAACCACTGTCATATTTTATACAGCAGCATGGTAACCTCTGCCACTGGGCGAGTGACTTTCACCCTGAAACTGCTAAAAGAAGGAAGGAAGATACTCAGTGAAAGTGGTCAGCACTTTGGCAGGGGTGGGGTTGGTTCTGCAGCTTCGTGGTTTTTGTTTATATTTTTGCAAAATATATTTCTCAGTGCCAAGAGATGCCCTGAGATTCTTTAGGAACTGTTAATGCTGGTTTTCTCCGTGCCCACGACTTCTAGAAATCCATGTCTGTAGCAGTTACTTTGCTGGATCCTGGTAGCATAAGGAATTCTGTCCCTCACAGCATTATTTTTTCTTATTTGTGTTCATTACTTATTTTTTATTCAGTAACTCAACTGTGAGAGGCGTCGTATTTCCATTAGATGCCACGTCCGCTTGCCTTTCAAATCTCTTTCAAGGGCAGTCACCAATTGACAAATCCCTTCTGAAAATGCTGGCTGAAGGTGTTTACTAGAAAGCTAAACTGATTCCCTTTATTTAAAACACACTGTTCTGGGTTGAGGAAAAAACATTACAGGCAACTTCAAGCAGTCCAGCTTGCCATTCTAACACAAATCAAGCTCGCTGTACCACTAGATTTCATTTATTCCTCCATATTCAGATATATCTGCTTGACAAAAACTATTCTTTAAAATCAAATTTTTCTGTTACTGTATTTGCCTTTCAATTCCAGGTAAATAAATAAGTTCTGTCTGGACTAGAGATTCCTTAATGGAAGGAAAAGCAGCCTCCATGTACCCTGAACAAAAGGCAGATGTGGGGCTTTCTGTCTATCTAATATAAATTTTCTTTCCAACTGAGAAGCCCATGGAACCATAACTGCTGCTGAAGTGCAGTGCTTTAAGCCCGTGAAGCGTGTGCCACATGGAAGGAGCTTTCACAAAAGGGCTGAGGTGTTTGTGGCTTTTTATGGAAAGGAACAGCTTCTCCTCCTGGCTTTGCCATGGTGATGCTGGCGGCAGGGAACGTGTTCTGTACCCAGACCACCTGTCTGCTGAGGCCCCGTTTGCTGGTCTCCAAACATCCATTTAAAATGTTAATTGAACTCCAAGTAATAACCTCAAAGAAAGGCTATAATTTAACAAACTCTGCAATAACAAACGTCTTCAGGATATACTTTCTGCAATGCCATTTTCTCCGAAGGTAGTTTCCAATTTAGATGTACACCAAAAAATGATACACTAGCTATTCTGAAAGGTGGCTTTAAGCATGAATTAGTCACTTCCCTCTTTTCTTTTCACCAGCATACATAAATATATTGCTGTTACTCTGGCTTTCTGCAGAGCAAAAGCCTCATGCTTGGAAAATACACAAAATGCCTTGCAGGAACAACTGGACAAAATGTGGTTATCTCATCTGTGTCCTGGTACTGAGGGCTGGGGGATTGGTTTACAAATACTCAGGATTTACATGTAATTGTCTCCTGTTACAGAAGCATCCACTGGTCTGAAGGAAAGCTTTCCTTGTACTTTTATTTTTGCTGCATTCACCTCTCCTCAATCCTTAATAACCAATGGCTTTTTTACACCTGAGGGAAAGGAGTCCATCCTTTTCCTGCTCTGATCCAAGTCTGATTCAAGACTCTGTATTTCACTGATCCTGTGCAGAAGTCTGTTTTGGGTGGCACAGTTGAAAACACTGGTGTGGACAAGAACAGCACTTTGTACAGTTTAGGCACAGCACATCTGAGAACTGGTGTAAGGTCAGGGCTTTCGGGAGAGATTGCAAGGATTTGACAAACCCCTATTCTTCACAGCTACCACATAATTACTTCAGAGTTAAACACCCAATGGTCTGACCTGAGTATAAATTTCCAGATAAGTGGCTTTGTGTAAAAACGATCCTTCTGTAATATTGCAACTACTGGTACAAAAGCTGAGTTACTGTGCTCTGTGAAGAATTACAAGGTCACTACTGAACATTAAATCAAGGGGCTGCCCACCTGTCAGGCCTCATTCTGTAGCTGCAATAAATGCCTGTACACAAATTCACCCACATCCCTTCCTGGCAACTCCAAACAGAGACTCCAATATCCAAGGGAGAATAAGAAAACTTATCACTTATACAAAACTCCATGCAAATATCTGTGGGGAGACAGATAAAGATAGTACTAAAAGCAATCCTACCCTTAATATATTACAGCTGTGTTAATTATCTAAGAGTGGGAACAGCCTCCAGCTATGGGTGTGATAAAGAGTGAGTTAGCTGGTGGAGGGTCAGTTGGAGTCTGCTGGCTGTGCTGTGAAGAGGAAGGGACAAGAGGTTGTGCATGGGACAGACAGGGTTAGGTGGCTGTGCTAGGGACAGGAAAGAGTGAGCCAGAAGTGCAGAAGGAAGAGAAAAGACTTCAGAGAAAGAGCTGTGTGCTAGGGACAACAGAGTCCCAGGTCAGTGTGGATGGAGCTGGGCACACTTCCCTCAGCAGTGTGAGAAGAGGTGAGACAGTCTACAGACCAGCTGCTGGCATAGATGGACAGACCCTGAGAGTTGTGTGGAGCTGCCCTTGGGATTGCAACAGAGAAAAGGTATGAAAGACTTTTAGATAACAAGGAGCTGGTACTTGAAGCCCTCTGAAGTTTTTAATGAAGCACTTTGAGTGGAGTGTCTATCTCAACTTCCACTTGATGGTGATCCCGACATGATGGGCAATTGGGCTGCAGAGTGAGGTACAGCTGGAGACAGAGCACAGTGAGGCACAGGGCAGCAGGGGACACTGCCACTCCAGACTTGACCTGTGGGGTACAGGTGAGCTGCTGGGAACAATGACAGGTACTCAAGTATCAGGAGAAGAAAACTCCTGAAGTACTCCATCTGAAACACCAAGGTACATGTTGTTTGGGTCACCTGGAGTGCTGAANAGTGTGGATGGAGCTGGGCACACTTCCCTCAGCAGTGTGAGAAGAGGTGAGACAGTCTACAGACCAGCTGCTGGCATAGATGGACAGACCCTGAGAGTTGTGTGGAGCTGCCCTTGGGATTGCAACAGAGAAAAGGTATGAAAGACTTTTAGATAACAAGGAGCTGGTACTTGAAGCCCTCTGAAGTTTTTAATGAAGCACTTTGAGTGGAGTGTCTATCTCAACTTCCACTTGATGGTGATCCCGACATGATGGGCAATTGGGCTGCAGAGTGAGGTACAGCTGGAGACAGAGCACAGTGAGGCACAGGGCAGCAGGGGACACTGCCACTCCAGACTTGACCTGTGGGGTACAGGTGAGCTGCTGGGAACAATGACAGGGACTCAAGTATCAGGAGAAGAAAACTCCTGAAATACTCTGTCTGAAACACCAAGGTACATGTTGTTTGGGTCACCTGGAGTGCTGAAAAATCTGCTTCTCTTTGGCTGTGTGATTTAAAACTGCTGGTTTGAATGCTTGCACCTGAGAAAGCAAGTGGAGTCTTAACCCACAGGAGGCAGAGCTGCCTTCCCTTGTGTTTGTGTTTTTGAGAAGTTCCTTGATTTTGAGGTGTTAGAAGTCAGCTTCCTTTTGTAAGTGTTCAGCTGCTGACTGGCTAACTGGGATAATTCAGGGCTTTAATGCCAGAATGGAAAAAATGGCCAGGATGTTAAATGGATTAATCAGTGTAGGCAGTGTGGATTGTCAAAAATATTATTCTTTCTGTCACCAAGAAAGTGTTTGGGGCTATCCTGAAATTAGACTCTCTCCTCAAAAATCAAACATGGCTCATCAATATTATAGTTACCATGGATGGCACAGAGATGCCTATTTACTCAGAGGTTGGGCATTGGGATATTTACCACTGAGGTGTCTGTAGACCTCACCCCTCAGAGTTTCACAGAAAAAGCTCTGAATGGGAAAGATCATTGCATCATTGATTTTTATGCTCCTTGGTCTGCACCTTGACAAAATTTTGCTCCTGAATTTGAGATGTTTGCAAAGACTGTAAAAGGGAAAGTAAAAGCTGGAAAAGTAGATGCCAGGCATATATGGGGCAGACCTGTCAGACTGCTGATATCAGAACCTATCCTACTGTTAAGTTTTACCCCTACCAAGGAACAAAGAAAAGTGTTCTTGGAGAATATATAGATAGCAGAGGTGCAAAAGGTATAGCTGACCTTTTGAATGAAAAATTAGAAGCAATGGAAAAAGAAAAAAAAAATCTAGAAATAAGGATGAACTCTAACTGGTACTAAAGGTAAATACAATTCAAAATATTCTGAAGCTGTCAAGATAGAAGACACCACAGGGAAGAGTATTATGGGCAGGAGGGTGTCATGAGATGGAAGAACCCTCTGTCCCCACTCTGCTCCGTGCCTAATGTACCCACTTACAGCTGGGAAGTCAATTTTTTGTTCCTTTAATTAAAATGCAAAGCACTGGCTAAATGGTAAACATTTAATTAGATTTGTCTCAATGTTTCAATATTAATAAAACATATGAAAAATGCATTAAGACCCAGCTAATTGGGGACTCTCCAAAAGTAGCTGTAAATGAGCAATTAGAATACAATTGGGGTGTTGTTCCCCAGGGATCCCCAGGACTGACACTTCTTAATATTCCAGACAAAGGTTTAGAAATTATTAAAATGTCTCAGGCAATAAAGTATACAGAAGACAGGAAGAGTGAAATCCCAGCAAATTACAGTGAGGAGCAGCCAGTATCAGAGAGTGAGCCAGGCTGGCTGGTAAGCTGAAGTCACTCACACCAAATGAATTTTATAGAGCCAAACATAGGATGGCATATTTCAGAATAGAATACACAGGTTGTATTTGCTGGGGGGAAAAAAGGGAGTCTCTAAACCACACAGATATCAGAACTGCCTGAACACTAAATTCCTCACATGAAACTGAAACACAAAGGGTATAGCTTTTACTTCTATTGGTTATTGAGGAATAAAATGCCACACGTGCTTTGGCTTCTGCCTTCTAAAAGCAAACGGAAAAAATATACAGTTTACACTGATGAGCAATGAAAATTACTCTGGGGCTGAAAAGAAATTCCTTCTTGTGAGAGATGGCAGAGCCTCTATCTGTCCAGCTTTTGGAAGAAAATCAGGAGGTGAGCTGATGACACGGTACACTGAGAGAAAAAGCTGGCAACGAGAGCTCTTTGAGCCAGCCAGAGAAAGTGGAAGATACAATATCTGTGATTTACAATTGTGCTCGGATTCAAGATCTAGGCAGCTGGTATTATTCTTTTTAACATTGGGAAGCAACCAGCTTCTGGAGGGACATCTGCACTTCTGCAAAGCTCTAGATCAGTGCAGAGAGCACCAGAGCCCACAGCCACTAGAACCTCAAAGCCGGGTTGGAAGATAAGCTGCAGTCAGGGAAGTTACTGAGCTCCACACCAGGGAACTTGATGATATTCCAGGCTTCTGCATACATAAAATAAAGCTAATGATATTTCAAGGCTCCTTTGCCCTTGAAAAGTCTATCAATCAACAGGCAAAAAGGAGCAAAGTTTTGGAAGAGTGGAGTTTTCAAGCAGTGTTTCCCTGGAACACCATTGCAGCAGCCCTCTTGTTAGAGGGCAGAAATGAGATGAGATAGACTTCTTGTTTATCACAGCATGAAAAGGGCCCTGGTTTATTCCTCTTTACACCTCAGCCATCCTGACTCCAACCATTCACTGACTCTGCCTGCACCAAGCTCCTACGTAGCAATGGGGAACAAAGTGACACGGAGCCCCTTACACAGCCAAAGGAGGTCAGTTTATTGTAGAAATCACATTATATACCTTTTATCTCTACCTGACATAACTGAAACCAAGCTGAGACATAACAGAACTTAACAGAAAGAAGACACCCATTGGCTGGCCCAGCTGCAGTGCTGCTGTCCATGCATTCTACCACACAATCCCCTTTCTGCTCATACAGTCCATGTGTCCCTCCAGCCTCATTTCCAACTGCCTCTCACTCCTCCACTGACTTCCAACAGTCCAGCCTGCAGCTGTGCCTTTCCCACAGGGCCCTCTGGTGAGAACAAACCTTAGACACTTTTACAATTATAAACCAAACCCTACACCCCTGCTGGAGGTTTCCCTTGCAGCCTCTGACTGCTGCTTATTTCCTGCTGAACTCTGACTGCAGGGCTCAGTTTGCAGACTGTGACTGCAGCTTTTACCCAGCTAGACTGTGACTGCAGGTTCCAACAACAGGCTCTGACTGCACACCCAGACTGACCTCACTGCAGGGATTCTCTCTCCTCAGGATTCTGCTTCTACATGATCCTCAAGGTTCCCTCTTCCTTCATGGTTGCTCTATGATGACCCTCCCTTACCAGCTCACCCACTCCCTTTTATCACACTTACCTTTATTGGCTACAGCTGTGACTGATCAGGGCGAGGCTGTATTGGGTAATTAACACAACTGTTACTTATCAGGCACCAGGTCACTTGTATTCCCTTCTCCTACAGAACAGGCCATGGGATTTATTGAGTCACAGGCAATGAAGACCAAGCCTTTTCTCCCTGTAACTCTGCAGCAGTTCAGACTTGGGGTGTTCTCACACCACAGGCTGCAATTAGGTTCAAAGCAATGACAGAGGAGTACCATGCTGTGAAGAGTAAGGAACTAAAGTTGTTCTGCCTGAAAAAGTACCTTGCCAAAAATTCCAGCTTTATTCACAGCTGATAGGCACTCAGTTAAAAAGCAAGATCGACAAAGGGATTTTTTTTCAGAGATCTCACTGCACTTCAGAGTCTGAGCAGAAACTTCAGTTCAGGAAAATACTTTAAAATGGATGTCATTTTCACAGAGTTTAATCTGCACAACTCTGGGCACATGCCAACACACAGTCCAGCATTTTTTTTTTTTTTAAATAACTCCTTGAAAAGCAACTTAGTTTTTTTTAAACTTGAAAATGGAGAGTGATTTTTGCACCCATATTACCCAAACAATAGTTTCAGTATTTTTAAGATCATTATTTACTGATTTGACCATATGCTATTGGCTATGGAAGTGACCTCAATGCAACAATTCAAACTCTACAAGCTTTTCTGTGATACAAAAGCTCCAAGTAAAGTTCCTCTGAAAATTCTGATTTAATACTATGGTCTTTGTCAAATCCTGTAAAAGAGCTCACCTGACAAAATGTGAAGCTTGTCCAGTTCCTGCTAACAACAAAACTGAGGAAAACGTTGAAGACACAGATGAAAGCAGCCAGATTTTCATTGGACTCTCCCAAAAGCTGCTCAGAGAGCTCTACTAATCTTGAGGCATTTTAGGCGAGAAGCCTAATGCTTTTTCCCTGCTTTATTTTCCCTGCTGGGAGCTGCACCCTGGGTTTCTACCTCCAAAGAAGAGAGCTCCAGCTCTTCAGTTCTGAATCCAAAAAGTGGCTAACAGGGGAATAGGCTCTTGCAAAGCAAGGCTTCAGCATGTTTGGCCAATACTTGAATTCATAACTGATTTTTCGAAGGAGAGAAAACAGATTTTCAGCATTGCAGAAACAATTTCAGTAACGTAAACCTAAAGGGAAAATTTTGTTCCTTGGAGAATTGAGTGCTTTTGAGATTCCCACTGCGATGTGCTCAGCTTAAAACCCCAGGCTGGCAGCACAGAATTCAGGTAAACAGAAAAGAAGGCTGCTTTCGACTTACAACTAATTCTAAAAGCTTCAGCTACAAGATACCAGTATGGGAAGGTGGTGCAAGCAGTAAATATTTCAGTGTGTGTATGAGTCAAAATGCCAGGCACAGGCCTGGGAGAGCTGAAGCACGTGTGGTCCCTGGTGCAGGGTTTGTTTATCCAAACACTGCCCCAGCAGCCACTGCCTCTGTGCATCTGAACAGTGACACCGTGTCACTCACAGGCCTCCAACACAAGCTTTTCTGCATGCATTTGATCAGAACTTGAAGAAAAAAGGAGAAGCAGCACTCAAGATTCACATGTCTGCAATATTTCTGTCAGTGTTTAAGACACCATGGCCTTTTCAACTGGCTCCCTAACACTGATGTGACAATGAAAGCCTGTGAAGAAGGGAATCAGAGAAGCTTTATTCCCAGAGCTCACTGGCCATATTC
Organism: Illadopsis cleaveri; assembly: GCA_013399915.1. Taxonomy (NCBI): domain Eukaryota; kingdom Metazoa; phylum Chordata; class Aves; order Passeriformes; family Timaliidae; genus Illadopsis; species Illadopsis cleaveri. The sequence goes on along the minus strand of VXBB01003374.1, from coordinate 127,698 downwards.
TCTGCTGTCTAGCACTGATGTGAATGAAGGAGATTGCCAGAATTGGCAGATCCAAGGTATGAAACAGGCACAGAGGCAGGGGACTGATTTTACTTCAGAGCGTCCTCATTTCACTCCGCCCTTTTGTCTTCCTCTGCTGATTGCACTGGAGCAGCAAGGGAGGGTTCAGGTGAAATTATCCCTGAAGTCAGACCATGATCAGCTTTTCCAGCTGGCTGGGAAGGGGAACAGCATGGGCACGTGCAGTGTCAGCTCCCTGACAGGGCTGTGCCCTGAGCTGGTGTGCCCAGTGTGACACTGCATTCACATCAACCTGCTGCAGTCACTCTGGCCGTGGCCAAAGCCCAGCAAGCATGGGGGTCTTCTCTGAAGCTGGGCACTTGCTCTTTTGGACATGTAGACACCTCTGGGGAGGCTTTATGTCCTCTGCTGATGGTTGGAAACAATGCCAGTGATGCCAGAGCGCCATGCTGTGTTTGGTGCTGTTCCTGCTGGAATGATGACGTACCAGACTCTGACCCTCATGGCAGGTCACAGCCTCTGTCTCTGGATGTATTCTCTGCCAAGGATCACTGCTGAGGTGCTCAGTGGAACAGTCCTCACAATTCCTGGGGCACAAGGTACCCTCCAGTCCTGCCAGTCATGGCTAAACATGGCACGTGATGCTGCTGGCCAGGTCTTACAGCATCCCACACTTCACAGACTTCCCCAAATTACTGCTAGGATGGACTTTGCTGAGCTTCACACAGCAGGTTTGGTTGGTTCACATTCCCTCCTACAAAGGTTTGTAAACAGTAAAACCCAGTATTCTTTCCAAAATATTCTGCCACTGGGATATTCTCAGTAATGCCAAGCAACACGTACTTCTGCAGTTCCAGTGGATTTAGCCAAGATTTCCATTGGATAGGAGACACCTGAGACTTGAACAGTAAATACACACACATGCTGGATCCAGAAAAGCATGAGTCACAGTCTGTGCAGGAAAGAATGCACTGAGCATCATTTGCAGCAGTGGAGAAAAGCAAGGCTGGGCACAGCAAGCACACTCCCTGGCAGGTTGTGAAAAGGGACATGAGCAAGCCAGAATTGAGAAGCATACACCTTATTTAATGATGTTCCACCAATCTCCAGGGTTAAAATTCAATGTTCATTTCTCCAAGTCCTACGTGTGTGCATAGTACATGCAGGCACCCACACACAGACAGGTATTTAATTAAAGGCTCTTTTAAATGGTGATTTCTGTACTTGAGTTCTTCCTTACCTAAAGCCATAGGAGCTTTTTAAGCATTTGTTGGCTTTTTGTATAATGGGGTTTATATTTTCACCAATGTAAGCTGTGAAGACAGAAATGGTTTGAAATTTGATCAAATTTCAGAGGACTCATGAATTGTACCGAGATGGGATTGAGTTTCTCAGAAGAGACTTATGTTTATTAAATTAAATACAGTCCAGTTGTGCACTGCTTCATCCCAAGCAAGGAAAAATAGAATAAAATTTGGGTGGCTATCTTAATGAAGCTGCCTTGGTGCATAGCTCTCAATCATCATTGAAATAATGCTGTTTATCTTATTTAGCAAGCACAAATGGCAAAGCACAAATTGTTCCTTCCCTATGTTTCAAAACAACTTAAAAGGAATTTAAAAAAAATTTGAAGAAAACTGGACTCTGCTACATACATTCTTTCATCTAGCTGTGTGTGGGTGCTAATATTTGCCTTCTTTGCTTGCAGGGTGTGATTCTAAAAGTGCTCAGAATGGATCTTGTTCCAGTTCTTCTGGAGTCACCACTAAAACTTCTGTTGCCTCAAAAAGACAGTATTGATGTCGGTTGCTTTTCTAAAAGAGCAGAAGCATTTGTCTTGAAGAACTGGGAAAGGTTAAAAGAAAACCCGATAACAGAAGAAAATAGAGTAAGAACCAAGCCTTTTTCTTGAAGCAATGACTCATGAAAGGGTACAGGCATTCCCTCACCTTCAAAGGTTTCATCAGTTCTGCCTAGAACTGATCATCAGCAGTGATGAGGGTTTTTAAGATGCAAATAAGAGAGCTGGCTGCATTACAACTATGTCAGGTTTCCAGCCAGGAGGCAGAAGTGATGAGGCTCAGCTCTGGAGCTGGGATGTGGAGGAGCAGTGCAGCTTGGCAGGCTCCTGGAGGAAGCCTTATCTCAAGTACCTGTGCTCTGGTATTAAGAGGAACAGATGAGATATACAGAAGCAAGTCAACTTTCTATAAAATCTATTACACCACAAAGCACCTGGTTAAAAACAAGTTGCTGCTTAGAAATTATGGGGAATCATCAAACGGTCCCTACCCAGAGCCTCAACATTTTATTTTTTTTTTTTATTGAGTTCCCAACAAGAGAAGAAATGAAATGTTTCTTGGCTGTAGTGAAAGCTAGAGAGGCAATCAGTCATTTACACATCCTCGAGGGACACCTTCAGGTATGGAAAGCAATCCAGAATGTCTCCATATCTGGAATGCTCAGAACAATATGTCTACTGTGGTGCCACCTTTGACACCTGATATAAACTTTTTCCCAGCCTGTCTCTGAATTTCAATGTTGGTACATCCTGAGGGTGCTGTTTAATAGTACAGCTTTCATTCTGAATGCAGTTTACTCCATTATGAGATATTTTGCTTAAACACTCTTTACCCCTGTCACCACCATTCACTACAATTCATTATTGCTGTAAGAATCATAAGAATGATTCACTAAAGGCGAATAATTCTTGGGAAGGGAAATAGAGAAACTGGAAGAAACTCTAGATATTTCAAGTGTGGAATGGAAAGCATTAAAATAAAGAAAACATAGTAAAAAAATAGAGAATGATTAATTATATTGTGAAGAACACCCCATCCTCTGCAAATTCCCTCTCTCTCTCTTCAGCGACACACAAGACAACAGGGTAACTATTTCTTTGAGGTTCACTTCTCATCTGAAGTCAAAATATCTGTGAGCTTTCACCATAATTACTCCAGCAGCTAATTATGATACCATAGACAGACCATTGTGACTCAAGGATCAGCCTGAGCAGCAGGAACAAATGCAAACAGGAAGGTCTGTGCTTCCATAGCACCACAGTGGCTTTAGCAATAAAGGAGAAAAAGAAAATGCAGACGAGAGAGAGCAGATGAGAGAAAATGCAGAAAATCTGTGATGTTCACAAATACCCTCTACAGACATAGTTTTTGAGAACAGGCTAAGGTGGTTCTCCAAACTTACAAAAAAAATGCAGAGAACAACAAAAGGAAAATTTACCAATATAACTCTCTGTAACAGAGGATCAGGGAAAACTTGTGGCCATATTTATAGTGTTTCATGCTGAGGGGATGACAAGGCTGAGAATAAAAGCAGTACTTACATCCTGAGCTGCCATTGGTTGGAACCAGAGTGAAGTTGGAGGCCCAGGGGTTCCGCACGATGTCTTGCCAATGAATGGTGTCTGCAAAGCAGAGGAATTTGTTCTGGCCAACATACACCCCTCCATTCAGTATCTCTGTGCAGAAGAACAAGAGAACAACGTACTTGTAAGACTTCAGACAGCTGATTAAATCTGTTGCTAAATGTGTGTTGGAGAGAGGGCACAAAATTTAAATGCAAAATAATATTCTCACTGTAATCTCATTTCATAATCTGAAAACTGGAGGACAAGCAGCTGACAGTATTTGTAAACAGGAACCCTTTAGCAGAAGAAACCTGATGAAGACTGACACAGAGTTGTTTACCTTTTGTTCCAGTGTGATCACGTATGGAACGGTTCTGTATTTTGTGGGTAAAATAACCTTCAACACTCAAATGACTTTAAAAACACAAGCAGTCAATCACACTATGCTGCATCTCATTCATTTGCAGAAATGCTTAAAACTTTATCATAAAGAACCATGCTGTGATGAGGCCACAGGACACAAGAAGGGGCCAGTCAGCACAAGGTCTGGAGAAGATGTTGTACTACAGCCCGTGGTGCTGTAATGCCACCATCCAAAACACCCAGATACTCCACAGCAACGATCCAGAACTCAAACACTATGATCCAAAACTCCTATGGACATGCCTTGCTGGAAGTTTTGTGTTCAATGGAGATGGTTTTCAAACAGGTAAAAGTTTTGGGGCTCTTCTTAGGTTATGGGGCTTTTGAGTGTTTTGTTGGGGTTTCTGCATTTTCTTTTTATTGTCATATTTATAGCAGTCTGTTTAAAAAAACCCAAATGCTATGCTGTCCCTTCTCTAAAGATTTGATTTATGGAATCTCAACATGAAAATGATCTTACAGGTGTTGGTTGTAGCACCAGGGTTTCCTCTGCAGCAAAACCTTTTTTTTTTTTACCCCCTAAACCCTTGTTCAAATTCATAATTCCTCTACTTAACCTGTCTCTTTGATTTCCAAAGCAGGAGACAATGCATGTGACTTTCATGAAAGTTAACAGGAACTAGGAGTCTAAAATTTTCAGTGTCAGAGCTTCAAACCTCAGCAGAGAAATGCTGAAGGTCAGTTACTAATGGCACCTTGGAATGACAGGAAGTGGTGCTGTAGAGCCAGGAGAGCCACACTTCTCACAGAGACATGAAGGGTCATTCCTGACTGGCAGTAGCAATGATTAAGGCAGTCTGATAATCCTCATCTGCCAGGAAAACCTTTAAAGGCTGCAGTGGGAGTGCAAACATTAACACACACCAAGGAAGGAATTACTGTGTTGCATTTCTTGTGTTTAATTTTCAGGGTTTACAGGCCACAGCATGTAAATGAGGCTGCCCCCAATGAAGGAATGTATCAAATAAAGGATCATCTGTAAATACATCTTTCCACCATATTAATCAGTATTATTATTTCTTAGAAACTTTTGGTTTAAAAGCTTGGTTTTTCATTGAAAAGGGGCTTATAAATGAAAACAATGATAATAATCTGATACAAAAAATAAGTCCAGATTAGAGATACAGCAATGATCTCTCTGTATAATATCCTTATGATTACAGAAAAAAAGCTATACAGCATCTGTTAACAATTTTGCTCTGGGGAGAAAGGGAGACTTAGAAGAACACTTGAAATCATGATTAGTGATGATTTCCCAGCTACACCGGATTACCTATCCATTATGGCCCAGATTTTGATTAAAAATAACATAAAAACAATGAAAAACTGTAAAATCTGCATTTATAGCTCCTTAAACACACACAATTCCACATAGTTCCTCTATCGGCTGGCACACTGACTGGCATAATTTCTGGGTTTCAAGAGCATCCCCTGATGACAATACCTACCCAAGGTTTTTTTTCCTGAAACTTTGACACATGCTTGTATAGCAGGATCTCAGTCTAAAAGTAATTCTAATAGATTCAATTTGTGGAGAAAGACTTTTTTTCAGCGTAAAGGTAAGCAGGAAGTGTACCATACACTGTACTTCAGGGATGCCAACACCTTCCACTGTGATTTACTAAAAGTAACCATAAAAAGTGCTCTGGCTTGCCTCAGCCCTGAATAGCAAGAGCTGTTTCTGCTGTTTTTTTCCCAAAAAATGGGATACAGTATCTCCATTTTCCCTGCACTGCACCATTTCCCACCAGTGACAGAATTAAAGTTTCCAGGTTATTGATGCACTGAGATGCAAACAAACCAGAGTAATATCAAAGGTGGGCTCTAGTGGATATTAAGTAATACTGAGTTTGAAGTTTAGGACAATGTTTAGAGCACTTGTATTTGACTCTTCCTGCTCTCTGGGACACAGACTCATTTCCACTGCACCTTCCCAATCCAACCTGCTATCCTACTTTTCTTTACACCAAGTCCTCGGTGTGTGTAAATCAGCACAGATGCATTGGCTTCACTGACTTAAACTCAAAATGCATTTTGCACTCCTTTGCCCTGTCTTAGCAAGAACAATGCCTGGGAAGAGCTAATAAACCCTGTTACATGGTTAAGCAAATGAAGCACAACTGTAATCAATATACAATGGAGCTGCTGTATAATGAACTCATCATCATAAAGTCATCATCTCATTTTAATTTAAAGCCCTGAAAGTGAGAGATAAAGTTAAACAATGAACAGGAGGAGAAAGGCAGGATCTCTGTCTGTGCAGGTGAGCTAGCAATGGAAGCCAGGCAAAAAGAGGTTTCTTCTCCTGTGTGCAACACCTGAGGTGCCTCTTTCCAAGGCTGGAGCCAAATAGAGAATGCTAAGTCCCTGAGGGAATTTTGTGGACAAAGACGCCAGTTCCTGCCAAAGAAGTCCCAAACCAGACTGCTCAGAGTGAAACATATTTTAAATACCATTTGGGGGGTTGAGTATTTTTGTCTTCTAAAACAATTTTTTGTGACATTGGAAAACTCTTAGTCCAAGTATGACCCTGCTAGCAGCAAGTGCTACCCTTGGGCTTCCACCTTGGCTTTTGCCATTTGGTTCTGAAGTGAATGACAAATCTTATCATCTTCCTTATTAGAGCTACTCTACTGGCTTAAAAGCAGTATAATTCTGCCACCAAAGTTATACAAAAATAAATCAGCATGTGTCCTTGCCACTGAATTCTGTCATTATTTTGCTTATTACTCTCAAATGATTGTGGGGAACTTATAGCTGCATATGATTAAAATTCTCTTAAATGGTTATTTACTCAGGAAGCTAAATTAGAAATGTATTATCTGTTGTTATAGCTGCTATTTTCTTGCTTTCATTAGCCTAGTGAAAGATTCCCACAGACTTTGGTAACCTACCAATACTAACAGGAGAAATTGAAACATGCAGGACTCTGGCACCACGAGCAGCTCACACTGAAGTGCCAGGAACACAGACAGGTACATCACACCCCGTTCACACTTAGTCTGCCAAGTTCAAAAAGGGACTCAGAGTTTGACTGCAGTCACTGAAAACACATTCTCAGCCACCAGAAGCATACAATCACTGCAAAGGGACACTGGCTCTGCAATGGTGGGGTCTGTGTAGACCAGAGAGAGAAGCCCTTTTCATTCTTCCATCTGTTAAAAGGGCATTTTATTAAGCTTTTTTTTTGTGTGTGTGTGTGTGTACAGTGTAATCCCTCATGGTCTGCTATCCAATTTCTAACGTGGGTTAAATTGACAAAACATGTTCTCATTCTGTAATGTATCCTGGAGTGAAAGTTACTCATGTATGTTAATATGCAGTGGGGCTTGTAAACATCTATTTAGCTGTAGAATCTGTTTCTAAAATTGTTACAAAAATGGTTATAAAATGGCTATCGCTATTCCAGGTTGCAAATTCAAAGCTCTTCTCTGGTGCTACAAAACCAGCTGGCACAAGGAACTGGAAGATGGCACAGTGAGAGGGAAAAGAACAAGCTCTGAAGTGGGCAGGGAAAGGGGAGGGAGTGAATTAGCAAAAACTGTGGGGCATGTCCACTCTAACCACTTCAAAATCAAACCAGAGTGTATCTTACACCTTTCAAGCTGACTGGCTCTGAAGGAAGCAGCTTTTACACCCCACCATATACAGGTATATCCTGCATGTATGTATTACATAACACATGTTGATGACACCTGAATTTCCAAGGTCAGTTTCCAATCTCCAAGCCTCACTAGAGCTGAAGCACCTTTGCAGGTTGACAATGCTGCATCTTTACCATAAACACCCAGCTGATGGGGATCTGTTCTCCTGTTTCACCCAAGATGCTGAATGCATCATCTGAAAACAGCTTAGGCCTGGAAATTTCATGCCAAACCAAGTCTTTTGATCCCTCAGCATAGTTCATTGCTGATGACCCGCTGGGAAAGCACTTCAGGTCCCTCATTAATAAGCTCTGCTTTAAAGGGTAATGAGAACTGGGTGCTTCAGGAGACAATAGCTCATCCATCATCAATCAAGATCTGAAGTTTTTATACAGATGATTTAAGAAGAGTTGGACTGTGCAAAATTGAAATGTCACATTTGTATTGGGAGATGGGGGGTGTTTGGTAATGAAAATGAGAGTTTTAACCTTCTCCATTTCAGCTCAATGACCACACTGAAAAGCTCATGGATGTGGAATCTGTGTCCCAGCTAGAAGCCCCAGACAGCCTTCGATCTCAATTATACAATTTCACGTACAGTTTATTTGGGTCATTAGCTGGAAGTCAGTTTCAAGGCTTGATGGTAACAGCAAGATATTCTTTATTTCTATCAAAAGCAATCAGTGTTATGTGCAGCCTGTGGGTTTGTACTTCCAACTGCTCAATAACTAAGGACACTGGCTTGTAGAACCTGAGCATAAATCTTCTAATCCTAGCCACCTGTTTTGCTGCTTAAATAAAAATGGATCATTTGATTACCTTTCACTGAGTTGGATGGGGTACACTTCTCACCACAGAGGTGTGTGAAGACAGGCTCACAGGGTTCTTGCAACTATTTATCTACTTCATTAGAGGACAACAGGCTCTGGGCTACTCTTTTTTAGCTATCTCCCCAAAGGGAATATCTGTTTCATGAACGGGTTCAGCCAGAGAAGACATTTGTACTTGGATTATTCCTCTGTCTGTGCATGCCTTGAGTTCTTCCTTCTCACAGCCTTATTAAAATAAGACACCAAATCATTTACCTGGTTAACTCTGTAAAATGAAAAAACACTGCAAAATATCCATCCCTTTGGGATGAACAAGGTATCTTCCATGATCATGTTTTTCTTTGGGAAGTGCCTGTATGTGTGTGCAAGTCTGTGTCAGGCTGCTGGACACCATTTCACCCAGCACCCTGTGGCCACTGGGCACAACATGTGTCAGAAACATGGCCCATGTGTCAGAAACATGGCCCAAAGGGGTTCCAAAGTGATCCAAAATACTGCATAAGGGAGCAGCATCAGCTGTGTCCAATGAGTAACACAAACCCCCTGCACCCATCCAAAATGGAAGAAATTTGTGTGAACTCAGTTTAGCATGTGCTTCTGACCTGTTTGAAGTGTAATTGGTTTTTTTCTACCCAATACACTTGGTTTGTGCCAAAGGAAATTGTCTCTGTCCCTAATTCTGCTAGATTCACTGATTTTAGTGGATTCTCCCTTTAAGCCACTTCTCAGTGACCACAGCAGCTTCTGCCTACTTGGATCTTGATTCCCTGAAGCGCCCAGGTTTACACTGAAATCATTCCCTTCCCCTCCACCCTGGAGGAGGCTTTCTGCTCTGTAATAATTACTCTGCTTTGAGGAGGAAGAGTCAAATCCAGGTTACTTTTGTTAACCACACCCGTGCCATCACTATGACGTGTCCTTGCTGTTAAATAACCAGGCAGACATAACGCTGTCAGACCAGCCCCAGCTCTGCCATTTCCTTTGCAGATGGGAACTGCAGGAGCAGCACTACTTGTTTACAGCTTCACCCACCTCATTCTTTTCCCATCATGAGCTTTTCAAAAGCTGTTTGACCCTGTTGACTTTGCAGGAGGAGTTTTCCTGTAATAGATTGGCTCTGTTGCAGGGATATTAATTTTCAGGACGAGATGCTAATTGCCTCACTTTGTCCAGTCAAATTGTGAACCTGGTGCTAGAAGCCAAGTGCCTTGAGTTACTGTTTACTCAATATAATTCATGGGGTTGACAGGGAGGTTAACAGATATAAACCTTACAACTGGAACAATCCAAGAGGCTTCCTGTGGGTTGCTGCAAGTCAGGGAAAGAGGCAGAACAAGCCTAAAGAAGTGATGACTGGGCAGGGGGGAGCTCTAATTGCAGCCTGCCTTTACCTAAAGGAAGACTATAGGGGAACACAGACTCTTCCCAGAAGTGCCCAAGGACAAGAGGAAACAGGCACAAGCTGCAACGTGGGAAACACTGATTAGAATTCAGAAAAGTGTTGTTCCCAGCTAGAGCGTGGTTAAGCACAGGAGCAGACTGATCAGAGAACTGGTGCTATCTCCATCTCTAGAGATTCTAATAAACAATGAACAACCTGATTCTTGTCTGAAGTTACCTTGCTCTTAGCAGAAGATTGGACCAGATGACTTCCAGATATTCCTTCCAACCCAAATTATTTTGTCCTTCTACAATTATTAATCATCTACAACCACAGTGCTCACAACACTCCATTAGCAATTCATTCTCTCAAATTTTTATGAAAGCATACTTCTACCTACTGGTAAGCATTTAGTGATACAAAACACCCACCTGGAAGATGACATATATTTAAAAGCACTTCATGTGCATGTATATGAAAATGCTCCAGTATTTGAAACACAGAACCTATGTCTGTCACTGTCAGTGTCCCCCATTTTATGCAAAGGAGACATGTGGACTAAGATGAATGAAAAAACTGCTGCCCTTCAGTCTTCTGATTTTTGGTTAGCAGAAAGCAAATTGCATTCATTTAAGTCACAGGAGTGAATCAGTGATGAGTTTTAAATCACTGTCTAGGGAGAGAGTGACACATCACTGGCTCACCCCGGCAGACACTGGTGCTCAGCAAGAGCAGCAATATGCCAACAGCCAGGAATGAGCACTCATTTCATTCCCAGCAGCCACGACTTGATCCTCAGGTATCCCAGCACTCCCTGATGGCAATACCTGTGTCCAGTTACAGGAGCACACTCATGAAGAGGTGAGCTGGTTCTGCAGGGCACTGGTGTGTGCCTCTTCACCTCTCTGATGACACACCACTTTCCAGCTGTTCCAAAAAACACACCTCTCAGTATGGATTTCAGCCAGGACACCCAGCTGTGGCTATCTGAGTATTCAAACATCATTAAAACCCTCTGAATCCAAACCAAATCATCATTCCTCTGCCACATCCACAAAAGGATGCAGGAGAGGAGGTGATGATGTGTTGTGCACTGGGTGCACCAACAGGGCAAAGTCTCCTTGGTATCCCAGCAGGCTCCAGAAAGCCAGGAGGCCCCGACTGATACCCCAGTACTGGAATTTATTTCTGTTGTCTGATTATCTTTAACAGTGATAGGACATAAATTGGTGTAATGACCCAAAGCAGCTGTATCAGCGCTTGCCTTGCCCGTGTCTTTCACAACACAACTCTTGTTTTCTGCACCAGGCACCCTCCAAATTTGTTCAGTGAAGGCTGAACAGACCTCGGTGTCACTTTGTGTGCCCTCTTGGAAAGCTCCCTATCCCCTATAGCATCACACTGATCAGCTGACACACAACCAAGCCACCTTTCCTGACTCACCACAGTTCATTTTTCCTCATAATTTCTCCAGAGCTTTGGCTGTGATTGGAATGGTTCTCCAGGTGAGTGGCTCCTGCTCCTGAGGGGCAGCATGTTTACTTGCCAGCTCTACAACAGGAATTACTTCCAGCAGAGCTTCCTAGTGCCTCCAGGGCATTTCCAGCAGATTCCTCCACAAACTCTGCAGTGAGCCACCAGCCCAGGTGTCCAGGGGGTAAGACTGCAGATGCATTCTTCAACCATCCTCCTTCACCTGCTCAGAGTTCTGGTGTAAGACACAGGAACCTCAACCTCAGTGTCCCTCTGCTCCAACAGGGACTCACCCCACCTCCTTCCTTCCCTGCTGTCAAGGGCAGGCAGACAACATTCAAGAGAATCTGAAGAAATATGGGGAAGCAGTGGAGAGAGAGTTCTACTCCAGGATAGAAAAAGAGGAAACTGATGCTTGGGTTCAGGTAACAGATAAGAGGTCCATTGAGCCAAACAGAACCTGTAAAGAAACCACCTCTCCTCTGAAGACTATCTTACATTTCACATCATCTCGGTGGGCCAGATTTGAGAAATGGCACTGAGAGAACTTTTATTTTTTCTTTTTTTCCTGAAGTTTTCATGAAGTTCTCTCCTCACAGGATATTCATCTCATTTCTTCAGCCTGGATGAGGCTGCATTCTTTGACTGATTCACCTTTGTATTGCCAAGACAGACCCAAGCATTTAAAAGCTTCTCCTTGTCAGGACATTTGCTGTGTAATATTTTGATCAAATGATCACGTCATGTTTCAAGTATGCTGGTGGCAGCTCTCAGTCTATCCCTTCCATCAGCTGGGATACATAACTGTGAGACTGCCACGTCCCTTTTCCCCTGCCATCAGCTCTTTCTGTGAGAGTAAATGCTGTGTGGCAGTCTGGCATTGCTGCTGCATCCAGGCCAGCTTTCCTCATGGAAGTCAAGCAGCAGTAGGAACAGAAACCTCAGCAGGGCCAGGGGCATCTGAATGCAGCAGGGCTTCCCTGTAGCACCCCCAAGAGCTTCAGCTCTGGCATTATCTGCTGGTGTATTTTCCAACTCTTTTCATACAGCCCCTGACAAACCAAGCAGGCTGCTTCCTATCCCAAGCACATCTGGCACTCAGGCCTTAAACTTGGCAAACAGACTGATGGCCTTCTGTCTTGGAGTGCAAGTGCCTCAAGTACATACTGATTGGCATCAACAGGCAGAAATTCCTTCTCTCTTTGAAAAAAACAGTCGAGATCTGGATGTAGTGGTACTTTCCTCCATTTTCTGAAAGGCTGTAAAAAATTACTGGTTCCGTATAGCCCTTCTCTTTCAAAACTGTGATAATGTGGCTTGGAATAATCCTGGAAGGGTGCCCAGAGCCACGTCCAGCTGCATCCTGAATTTCAGTACAAGTATTTGCATACAGGCTAGTAATTGGCATGCAGCTGGTTTTATGCCAGCTCCAGCAATTGCATAACCCAACTAATCTTTTCTCTGGGCTCGAAAGAGGAGTCTGTGTCTGCTGAGCTTAAAATTTCTGGATGGGGTCTGTTCAAGTATGCTCTCACATTTCTATGCTACGCTGTTAACCTCTCCTGAGATACAGTGCTGGCTCTTCAAACAGGAATTTTAATTGAAATTTGTCTGAGGTAGGAGCTACCTCTGCCTTTCCCTGACTCTCCTGTGCTGAAAACGGGCAAATGACATGAAAATCCTCCTCCTGCACAAAGGACTGTGGAGAGACTCTTCCTTGGCTTCTACAATCTGTAAGACCTTGGATTGCACTTGCCCTCCCACAGCACTGGGCAAGCACCAGGTAACCACAAAAGGCCTGTAAAGTGAGGAACACGCATGTTAATCACAGTAATTAGTAAGGCCTTCTTTGTAAATTCATAGGTTTGGGAAGGTCTGAGCCTCTACTGTCCCAACTCCTATTTTTTCCCCTTTAACTGCCATAATTGCTAAGAGGTCTCTGTCAGTTCTGCTCCTTCCTTTTGAATGCACATTTCAATCAGGTTTCAGATCTGACTGGGTGTCAGGGAGGCTGTCTATGCAGCTGAACCCTATAGTAACACAGATAACGTGCTCCTGCTAACAGTTCTCTATTCCCAAAACTCACATGCTTTCTGTGATGCTCTATTTGACCACACCTTTTTGCTCTTATGGCCATTTTCTGTGCATCTGTCATAAGGTAATAGTGAAACAGTGGAAACCACTAAAATGTGGCTGCTATGTAAAAAAAAAATCCAAAACTCAGGCTAATTTTCTTTAAACTATGTGTTGGTTTTGCACAGCCTATTTTTTGGTAGCAGGGGGCCACAGAAGTGGCTTCTGTGAGAAGCTGCTGGAAGCTTCCACCATGTCTGGCACAGCCAATCCCTGATGGCTCTGAAGATGGACATGCTGCTGGCCAAAAGTGGGCCAGTGAGAGAGGCTGGTAACACCCCTGTGATAACATGCTTAAGAAGAAAATCAAAATAAAGTAGGACATGCACAGTTTGNTCCCTGAGCAGTCCAAGAAAATCTTGGGTAACAAACTGACCAAAACTCCCATGCCCTGTCTCCTGTGCTGTCAGTGGGAAGGAGGGAGGGGCTGAGGGGAAAAAGGTGTTTTTATGGGCTTATTTTACTTCTCATTATCCTACTCTGATTCTGCTAGTAATAAATTCACTTTGCAACTTTAAGTTGAGCCTGTTTTGCCCTTGAAGTGTTTCCTCCCCGTCCTTATCTCATCTCATGACCCTTTCTTTAATTTTCTTTTTTTCTCTCCTCTGCCCAGCTGTGTCAGGGGAGGGTGAGTGAGTGCCTGGCATTGGGCCAGTGTCAAACCACCACAAACTATTAACCTCAAACCAGATACTCAGGTGAGGCAAATAAGCACATGTGAATTCGTGCCAAAATAACCACTTTGTACACAGGGAGCTAAAGCAATGAGTGACACAGTGCTAAGCAGAAGAGATAGTTCAGGGTGAGTTCATTCACTGTTTTAAGACCACCATCACTCTCCTTAAGTGTTCCCTAGTTCTTGTGGCTGCTCTTAAATAGGAGCCCTTCTCATCCTCCACCAATCCTAATTTTAACAACATCTCACCCTCCATTCTGGCTTTTTAAATGTTAACAATGAAAACCCTCTTCTTTCTTTCCTTCCATCAAGATTTTGATGGTTACAAACATTCTCCCAAGACACCCCTTTCCTCCCCCAGCACAGGAGCTGCAGTGAACCCAAACTGCTCTCAGTGATGCTGCAGTAGATCAGGAGAGATGCTGTGGCCTGTTGTGACATGGAAGTAAAACTGCAATGAGATCTATGTCTCCACTAACAGGTCATATTCAGCTCTCAGTTGTGGCATTTTCTGACCCATTCCTGCTCTGTATCCAGAAGTGTGGGTTGCCTTTTTGGTCATAATTGATAGCAGAATATACATTCTTCCTGGCAAAAGGGTCGGTTTGCTTCCAGTGTTTTACTGCAGTTAAAGCAGCCCAGTCTCTCTGCAGGCAGCAAATGTGTGGTTTGTCCTTGTCTACACTCCTGCTAAACTGCAGCTGGCACTGATTGATGGTGTTTGTTTCAGTGAGATCATTTTTAATAATGTAGACAACAGGAGGGAAGATCAAGTGCCCTGACCCACCAATTCTGCTGTACTAACTGTTATCCTTAGCAATAAGAACAAGCCTTGGTAATTTTTTTTGCTGAAGGCCTTCCCAAATAACCCCACATGAGAGAGAGGGAGCAGTCGAACAGCCCAGGGGGTGTTGAGCAGAGTTGCTGAGGGAGAACCAAAGCAGCTCCTCTCCCAGCCTCAAGGCTCAGCTAAGTCAGGTTCAAGCCTGAATCTCTTCCCCTGCACTGCCCAAAGTTACCTTCGTGGCTTCTCTTATCACAGCCTTTAAGATCAAACATTATAAGCAAATAAATAATTCTACAAGATCTCCTGAATGATAATTTCATTCTCAGTCCACGGAGCACCATGCCCAGAACTTAAAAAATATTGGCAAACCAATGGCAATATTCATCCAATTCAGTATGGGGAGAGATGGTGTTCTTCAAATTATTTATTTGTCTTTAATAACCTGCCTTTCTCTTGAGCTTCAGGTGTCCTTGTTCAAATTGCACAGGCAGTGTAAGGCTGCAGAAGTTATAAACCTTGCTATGCCTGGTCTTCAAAGGCTACAAAACATCTGTTGGCTGGCAAGAGCAATTAATTAGCAAAATTGAAAAGATGGCTCCTTGTTACAAAGGCTTGGATGAAGCAGGGGAGGGGGAGGTGACTCCAGGAAAGTGAAGCCTAGTGAAGGCCTGTAAGCTGTGTGCCTCTGGGCAAATTCCCAAGGCTGAAATCTCAAGGAATTTAATGCTTCTTAATTCCACAGGATCTTTAATTACAGCCAAGAGAAGGCAATGAGAAGTGATGTCAATGTTTAAATGAAAATAAAGATAATAAAAAGCCTGTCAAATTTACCAGCCAGTCTCCCAGACACAGTCCCACACACGCTGAGCACCTGGGTGCTCAGAGAAAATAACCAATTCCATGAACACAGCGACAGCGGAGGAAAATAAAAAGGCCCCCAAACCACCCTCCCCACACCTTCTTAGAGGCTGCTGCCTCCTCATTTTGTCTGAGTGATCTCTGGAAACCGCAGTGCTGGTACATGTGCATTTTGGGAAGAGCTCATACTCTCACATGAATTGGACCAACAAGCACTTGAAAACCATCCCAGCAATTATGGACTTAATTACGGGTTTGGGTGTTTATAAGACACTTTTTTTTTTTTTTTTGGGGAAAGCAAAGCTAACCTTTCTAACCTACTACCCCTCAATGCTTCAACAAAACTCCCACTGGCCTCCTGCACAGGGTGTATGTGTGTTGCTAACTCCAGTCTGCAGTTTTAAGATGTGTGGTTATTTTTCGCCCAAAAGCTGCCAGGTGCTTCCCAGGGGAGCTTAGGATTGCTGAGGAATTTTTTGCAAATAACAAGCAATATTCCTCCTCTGCCTTTCACAAGGCTGGAGAAGCAGCACTTTCTTTGGGATGGGGCCCAGTGCTCAGGCCTAGCACAGGTCACAACCAAAGCTGAGGGCATCTCTCCTGTGAATTTGGTGTGTGAAACTGCCCTGGAAGGAGCAGGCTGGTTCATCATGGAGGAAGAACTGGGTGACAGCAAGAATTTGGATAAGCAAGCTCAGCTCAGGCTCCCCTCCTGCCCAAGGCCTTCCAGGAGTGTTGGCTCACCCCGAGCCAGCTCCAGCCTTGCCCCTCGGCATGAGGTGAACAAAGGAGAAAATGTCCTTGACTGCCTGCCAGCACTTGGCACGAGAGGGACAGCGTGCCCAGGGCTCCAGCAGCCACTCCCAGATCTCTGGATTCACAATTTACCAGTCTGGGATGCAAAATATTATCTCTGGGCAGCTCTAGGAGTGCCCTGGCAGTGTCACCAGCACCCAAGGGAGCCTGCCACAGGTGCTGACACCTCTCTTGCAGCTGCTGGCCTGCACCTGCTCCTGAGCTATGGAAGAGGGAGGTGCTTTAAGTCCAGGTGAATTTGAACCTGAACTCTGAGTTTAGTTGCCTAACTCAGACACAGAGATGATAGCTAGTCAAGCAGAGGAAAGCAAGCACCAGACACCAGCTGCTTCTCCCCAGCACAGCAGTGGCAGGCAGGCCACAGTAGTACCCTCACTATAAATTAAAATGAAACCTGCCAGGTGCATATTAGGCACTCAGAGGGATCTAAAGAAAACTCAGTTAAAAAAAAAAAAATACCCATAAAGATATTCACTGCCCTCTATCACAGTAAGACAGAAGAAGAATATGGCCACACATCAAATACACAGGAGAACAATCTTATGATGATAACCAACCACCTATAATTAAAAATTAAGGATTTTTTTCCTTTGGTGATTTTGATTTCTTTTCAGAAATAATTAACCTTTCCTAGCATATGAAGTGTTTCTGCCAGACAAGAATAAGAAGACTAAATGTGTTTCAAGGCTGAAAAAGAAATCGGATCTTCTGTGCAGTCATGGGGTTCCTGTACATTTTCTTTTTAAACCCGTAACTCAGTTTTATATTTACTTTGTTAATTAAAACTGAGCTTTATTAAATTTGTATCTTAAAAATCCAATAAAGAAGAAGCCACCATAGACAAAAGCATTTCCCTCGGTACAGCTGCTAAAGTGGGCTATCAATCAGCCATGAACACAGATACACAACTGACTGTGCCTATCAGAAAATTACAAACCCACATCCCACTGATGGAGGGAAGTTTTGATTATCAGCAGCATGTGCCATTCATTATCTCACAAGATACAGAACTGTGTTCCATACAGGCAACTTCAAGATGATTTTTTTTCCCTCTGAGGTATACTATGCTTTATTATTACTATTATTTTTACTATTATTATTATTCCTCCAGTAATGCCTAGCTCAGAAATTAATTCAATGCAAGTATCCTGGATGCAGAGAAGCTGGAGAGGAGACAGGGCCCTATGAATAAGGGTACCAAAAACATGCTGTTCTTTCCCTCAGAATTTTTTCCAATAATTTTGAACTGTTCATTAAATAACCAATACTCTTTGCCTGAGTAAAGCAAGACACTGAACTAAAAAGCAGACCTGCCCTGAGAGCTTTCCCTGGCTGAGGGTTATGCCCAGCTTTACTCAGGGTGAATACATTGCCTGGCTCTTGTGAAGAGCATGTTGGGTCAGACAGCAGGCAGAAACTGGATGGGATGTTAACATGAACTTCTTCTGTGCTTCTCACTGCTTGAAAAAATACATATTAAAGACAGAAGACTCTTTAACTTTTAACTTGGCTCTGGATTTGCAGAAGGATGTACTGACTTGAGAAGTTTCTGTTTGTTCGTGGATGCATTCTGTAATTAACCTTGTGTTTTGGACTGATGAATTGCTGGAAAACCTTGTGTATGTGTCAGCATCCTTCTAAATAAATCACTTCCAGTCTTCTTACATGGTACTGTACCAACAGCTGCAACAAACAAAGCCTGGCCTAATTATATAAATTATTACAGTCAGTATTTTAGCTTGAGTCTGGCTTTTGTTGGTGCCAAACTATTGTAATACGTAAGGGGTGAAACTTGTAATAAAAAAATAACTCTAGGATTTGAGTTTCTTCACTCTCCATGCAAGTGAGATTTCTCAAAAACTACAAACATGCTTTGCTGTTGCTCTCAAATGTTTTCACGTGTTTGCTGTGATTGTATGCACATGTGAATTCCTTGTGTATCACTTAAAACCAGAAAAATCCATGTGGATGACCTGAAATGTCTTCCACTACCTACTATGGCCTATGAGAGTTTCTGCCAAGGACCAGAAATGAATGCCATGAGCAGCACAAGCAGCCACCATGCCCTTCAAATGACAACTAGATTTAACTCCACTGCAATGGTTTTATCAGCATCTTCTGCAGAAATACCTATTGTGTAAATTTGACGGAACTGCTCTTTAAAATATTTCCATTTGAAACAAATATAAAATCATCCTGGGTAACTTGAAAATATTTCTATCACTACTGAACTTTTTATTTGCAGAAAATCAGTGCTTATGTGTATTATTAATATATTACATACTAGTACAAAGTGGAGTGACCCATTTAAAGGCTAATCAAGTGCTCAAAAAGGCAAATAAAAATACAAAAGACTCATGTGGATTTTAAATTAATCAAGGCCTTTAGAAAAATTAATTAATACCCAAATAACTGTCATTCCTGAACTGTTTCTTGGCCAAGATAACTTAGTTATCAGCTCCCAGCCTGACAATTAGGAACTGGAAAAGTACTTGATTGATACAATAGCAGTACTTAAATTAATGAAGCAGATAACGCCTATAATCAGTGAGAAAAACCTACAAAGGGTCTCAGTGAATGTTATTATGCCACAAAAGAGTTGGTTTCTTTGGATTTCAGTTTGTCTCAGTTCACTAAACGTGGCTCCTTTTATAGGGATTTCATCTCTTTATACATACAGTAGTTTAAAATGCCAGATGATCAATCCCAGAGAATTTGCAAGTTTATTGGGACACAAAACTCACACGAAATTTCAGCTGCCTCAAAGCCATTGCTGACTATTTAGCGACAATCAGTTGGCAAAACAGATTTTCAGAACCACTCACATCTGGGGCAGATGGAGAATGCACTGGTGGGTTTAGAGGTCAAAATGAGGTCACTGGGAAGTGCCCCCTCTTCTCAGCGAATTCAGGTTCTCTTTTCTGAGCACTCTGCACACCCACAACCCTACAGAAGCACTCAGCATTTTCATTTCTGACAGGTTTTAAGCCACACCTGCTGATGTGCTACCCTGGTGCCTCTTCTCAGAGGTGGGAGCTTTCACTCATGACAGAATATTCCAGGGCTTACTGCAACTGGCCTTTAGCCAGCTTCCCACAGAGAAAGCCAGAGTAACTGGAAGATATTTCATCATACCCCGACACTCCATATTTCTCCATCACTGACAGGAGCCTCATCCTTCAAAAGTCCATTTCCAACTCAGCTGTCTGAGAAGAATGAAAAATCATTCCTCTCAAAAGTCTGAGCAAGGGGGAAAAAAAGAGAAAGATAAATAGATTGGACCTAATTTAAAAGTTGTTGGGAATGGAAAATGACGTGAGAATCCACAAGCACTAGTTTATTTAGGACAACAGCCTCTGGCATGGGCTTAAATGCCATTTTTGGTTAAGGCAGACAAGTGGTCTTTTCCAAAGCTTGACTTCTCTAGGGGATTCATATTGTAGAGATAATCTTGGTACAGATATGATGTCCTTTGCTCTAGCACCTGTCACATACCCCCTTTCTTGTCTTGCCAAGCTCTCAGAGGCCATGCCTGCTCTCTGGAGTAGCAAACAGAAGGCATCTGTCAGAGTGCCAGAGGTTGTCATTAAAAACAAATGGAGAAATAACAACAAAATAAAGAAACACCCAGTGCTTGGGAGCCTCTGCCAAGACCTCTCCAGTTTAAGATGTCACTATTGCTGTAACAAAAGGACTGGATGAAATGCACTCACACATGCCAGTGTTGCTTCTCTTCATAAACTGCTGGATCAATTCCTGGCTGTATGAACAATTTTGTGTTCTGCTTTATTCTAAGAGTATAAATACCACTGCTCAAAAAAAACCCCACAACCCAAAATATCATAAGCTCTGCTAAATGTATATTGTCCAAAGGATGTAAGGTCATGCCTTCTATCAAATATGTAAATCAAATATGACACCTTATAAGCCTTTCAAATCAATTGTTACCATTTTCTTTGGTTTATTTGTATCAACAATCAGAAAGAGCAACTGGTATCTACTGAAACAGAAAGAGGGAGAGAAAAGGGCAGTTGTGCAGGGAACTGAGAGTTCTGAAATACTCTGCATTTATATAGCACAGAAAGAGAGAACCCACAGGATGCAGTTCCAGAATGAAGTTCACATTGATTGCTACTTCCTGCACACTGCTGGATCAAATACCATACCCATTATTCATGACTGGAGGTTTTTAGGTGATAAAACCCCCATAAAACATCCAATTTTTCTTCCTCCCTTGTACATACACTCATTTTATAAAATGAGTGTGTTCTTGCTTCAGCCCAGGGCGATCTGCAATCCATCCCATTACCACCCAAGACAGCACATTTCAAACAGGAAAGCTACAACTATAGTATATGACACTGCAAGGCCTTTTGTTTAATACTGGTTTTGGCACACCTGTGAGGTTTCTAGGCCAGGAACCAAAACTGGCAGCAATCTGCTGTGGTATTCCTGCTGCAAAGACCACAGAGAAAAGGCATTTGGTCATTAGAACCTATCTGGATTATGTGAGAGAGATGGTGTAGCAATATATCTTTATAACTAAGGCCATTCTGTGTACCAGCCAAACTGTTTAAAAGTATTTTTATCGAACCACCTGTAGTTATTGTTATCAGGACACCCAGGAATTCATCAAAGTTACTAAGACAAAAAAAAAGACTAAGTTAAAAATGAAGAATCTAAGAAACCAAAGACCAAAAATGCAAAACCTAAATAAAAGAAGCCCAACGTAATGATATACTTTAACCAATTCAATGTCCTGAGGGGTGTGTGCTAAATGCATAAACAAAGCAAAAGAACAAATCAAATAATATGTTAACCACATGAACAAGCAGCTTAAAATCTATAACTGAAACTTAATATAAACAATAAATTACTTCTACTCAATCATATTTAATTATGTATCCAAATATCTCAATCTCCTACAGACGGGACCACTGAGAGATGTTCTAAAGCATGATTTATTGCTCTTCTTCTACAGCCTCATGAAGGAGTGAGAACATCTTCACAGCATAAGTTACAGGTCAGTAGTGGTCCATGGTCAGTGGTCACAAGATCTGTAGCTACATGGGCTTTTAAAGGTTTATTAGCCAATAAACTACTGCCACAAAGATTGTTTCTATTTTCACACCAATCCCTAATTAATTTGTCTTGTAAATTTTAGCCACAATGGGGACTTTCTGAACCAATCATATAATAACACACAAACCTACTTGCCATACCTGAAAACTTTTTACTATTTCTTTAGTCAGTTCTATATGTACACTTTAAAGCTTTAAAACTTTCCACTACCTAGCTTAATATGTTTCTATCTAAACTACAAACCCACATTCTTGCTTATGGTCTCTAAATCTGGAAGCTTTTTCCAAGGTCTCAGGTCAAACCCTGTATTCATTTCTAGGTTTGGGCCTGCATGCACAAGGTTTTGAGAATTTTCTGTGCCTGGATTTCCCACAAGAACCAATTCAAGGCAATTTCTAGTACCATCATCTCTCTCAGCATTCTTTTCATTGCATAGTACACAATGATGAACAATGAAAGAAGGGAGAGATCATGAGAAGACACTCAAAATCTACAAAAAGTAGCTTTCATGCAGGATTTCCTTTCTCCTTCTTCAAATTCAGATTGAATTTTATACTCCAAAGCAATTAAAATAGCCTCCTGAAATGTCAGCAGTGCCATGAATATTGGGGGGTGTACAGGCAGAAACACATCTCATCAAAGCAAGGCTTTTGGAAAGTTTTCCCAACAGCTGAGGTACATAGAACATTTCCCTGATGTTATCATTGACTGAAGGAAATAAAGCTGATTGTTACTTGGAAGATTTGATTTCTTGACAAATCACAGGCATAAGTAGTCATGGATTACACATTGATTTTAGCCTTTCTTTAGGACTATGTATAAGAGGTGGCAACACGAGAAATGAGTAACTTACTGCAGCTCAGAAAGAGGTAAAACAGCTGATGCATTCAAGGAACCAGATGTTCTTGTGAATACTTGCAAAACTGACTTGAAGCCATCTGCTGTCAGTGCTTTGCCACTTGGAAGATGTGATACTGCAGTCTCAATTTCCTCTGTTGATAGTGCTGATTCTAACTGAGCTTTCTTTTCCTCTGAGGGTCATGGTGTTTTGAAGTTTTTCTCGGAAATTACACCCGGATTAAAAAGTGACACTTTCCAAAGCGAAAGGAAGTTTAAATAAAAAAGAATAAAAGCCCCATCCCTTATTCATTCCCCATGTGCCCCAAAAATTGGAAAGGGATTATTCGGTATCAGTAACAGCTTGACTTCTCCAAAATTCAGTCTTCCTTTGCACTTCAGTTACAGGTGACACTTTGTGGTCTTGACACCATGAGGTTGGGGAGCAATGAACTTTGGCCTGCAAAGTCCAGGGAGTTATTTTAAGACCTTCTGCTTTGTGTTTAGGGCACCCTTGAACACTTGTGCCTGCCAGGGCTGTCCCATGGAGGTTATTATCTCACTCCAGATGCCTGTTTCACAGGGATTTCTCAGGTGGAGCAACACTCCCAGAGCAAGCCCTACCCTTCACCTTTCCATGAGCTTGCCAAGGGTTATCACCAAGTAACAGGGCTGTGGTGGCTCACTAGGGATTGGCTACACCTGGCCTGTGGCTTAAATCAGAGCATCTTTGAAACCAGAAGCATCTGAGTGCCCTTATTTGATCAGTTCTGAGGCCTTAGCACAGCACTCCAGCCTGAGGAGCCATGATTATCACAGCATTTGCAAATCCTGTCCCACATCTTCAGCTCTGCCCTTCAGGTGTGTTATTTCTGCCTTCCATGTTCTTGCCAAGGGTGTGAGAGGAGAAAGATGCAGATGCTCTATCATCAGGATAAATAAATGCCAACTGGCCTTTAGAGGTACTTGCAGCAAAGCTCTTTTGTGCTGGACAGTCTGTGCATTCCTTCTGGAAGTGGGCTCTGCTGCAGGACTGCCTGATGCCACACCTGGGCACATAGGCACTGTGAACACGTGGTCTATTTTCAATACACTCTTCTTGGAACAGAGCTTTTGATTTCTGGGTCTTGGGAGGTTTTTTTAAAAAAATCAAATGGGCTACATAAAGGAAATGTCAACTTAATGGTTCATGAAAGCACTTTTCCTGGAGAACAAACATTAACCGTTCAGCATAACTGAACATGAAATCTTCTGCTCTGGATCAGGCTATGTATGCAAGGTTGCACAGAAAGGCCATCTAGAAGATGGAGCTGGCATAACACTGACACCTGCAAAACAATCTGAACAGTCCCTTCCCCAGCTGCTTTCTCTGGGCAGATTCAAGTAAATCAGGACAAAGAATTTTTGTACACTTCTGAAATCTGCAGCATTATTATTGGAAAAGGGTTCCTATCAAAATTTTTCTGTGCCCAGTTTATTCTGTTACTTCTAGTAACAGCTCATTCCCCATGTCTGGGCTTTATCTTTCAAAATTAAAGCAAAGGAAAAAGTCAGGCTTTTGTTGCTGCAGCATTCCCAGCCCCCCTCCACAGTAGTTCATGCAAAATTGAAGGCCTTCAAAATCTAGATTCTTTCTTACTTGGAAAAATCCCACCAACAGGAAGCAGTTACTAATATTCCCTGCTGCCACCTCATTTCTGTAATGGCAGGTTGCTTGCTTTGTAGTTCCTTACAACAAGGCAGAACAAACCTCACAGCACGTCAGGACTAGCAGTGTGCCCATGTACTGGGAACGTACTCCTGTTCCCATGTGAGTGCATATTGTTTCAGGAGAGCTTTGATGACACGCTGTCAGAAATAAACCAGCAGAGAGATTGCTCCTGTCAAATAATCACAAACACCCAATTTTAGTGCTGCAGGATGTTTCAGCTCTAACAAGGACCAAGCAGAGGGAAAGTTAGTTGTACCTGTCCGTGCGAAGTTCAGGAAGAACAAGGTGAAATCTGAGGTGAACTGAGGCTGCTGGTGTTGGAGACTGAAATCTNGCTTGCTTGCTTGCTTACTCTTTTTTTTCCCTCTTTACCTCATTTACTATTTAATAAAATATATCAAGTTTTTTGGCACCAACATCTTACCTGGTTTGGTTTCCATCATGGTTTTGNGTATAAAAGCTGCAGAGAAAACCAGCACAACCCTGAATGGGGTCCTGGGCTGCATGTTGATAAGATAAAGTGACTCAGTTCTGGGCTGGGGAAGAAGAATACATTCACAGAGGGATCAAGCTCAGCACCTCGGGGTGGAGACCCCAGCTCTGGGCTATCAGCTGCCGGGCTGGCACAGAGCCTCACACCAAAGGGTTGGGGGAGGAGGGGTTCTGGGAGTGTGGAGGAAAAGCCTCTGGTCAGAGGCAGTGAATGCCCATCCTCTGCTGTGGAGGCCAGCTCAGCTGTGCCCTTCCCCCAGGAGAAGCTGGATCCATGTGAAGGACAGCAGAGGGGGTGTCATGGCTCATCAAAGGCACCCCCAAAGGGGTCCCCAAACCCTGCACCAGAGCACTGCAGATGATGCAACAGATCCAGAGTCCTGCAAGGCACAGTGTAAAGCTGCCCCTCCCCAGGGAAGACATGTGGGTGTTCCCACCTGCCCCAAAAGTGTATTAATCCACTGGATTCTATACTTTTTGGCAGCAGGGCTCTGGGGGAACCTCACCACCATGAAGACCAGATGGAGTGGAACAACAAAACATCATTGGGACCCTCAGAGGGGTGATT
>VXBB01003374.1:4371-102452 GCA_013399915.1 Illadopsis cleaveri | reverse complement strand
GCTTGCTTGCTTGCTTACTCTTTTTTTTCCCTCTTTACCTCATTTACTATTTAATAAAATATATCAAGTTTTTTGGCACCAACATCTTACCTGGTTTGGTTTCCATCATGGTTTTGGGGTGTATTTCAAACCTTTCTGGGTTTGATCCATTTTATTCCCAGAGGCTTAGTTTCCTTTGGTCTTCTGTATTAATTTGGATCATAGCAGCTGGTAGAAGGGGTCTGTGCAGAGTGCCAGAGTTTTGGCCTCTTGAGAGTCACAAAAAACTGATGAGCATCCCTTGAGAATGCCAGGTCTTGTGCTCAACTGCAGCTTCCTCTGGGGAAGTGTCTGGGGAGGTTGTGGTAAAAGTCAAGGGCCTGGCATTAAGAAAATGGTTTTCTTGAGTGCCTGTGGAATTTAGCAGAATCCTGCTAAAGCACTGGGAGATGCAGGCTGGGATCTGATGGTCTGCCCAGATTCCATGTGCTGCAGACCCCAGTGCAAGGGGAGGTTTTACCATCACTGCGTAGTTCATGTTCTCACTTCTCACAGCAGAAGAAGCACATTCCTCATTAACTTTTTCAATGTGACATCACAGAAAATTCAAATTTAACAAATCACTCGTGACAAGCCACCTTGAGATGACTAATTTCTGAAATCAATTATAACACAGGGAAGACAAAAAAAAAAAAAAAAAAAGATGTAGGAAACTTGAAACTCTCTTAGAAGAGAATGTCTCTCAGAAACCAAAAAATGGAGACAGATATGAGCATTTCCAGGGACTCCCAGGCTGGCCACACCAGCAAGAAAAACAAGTATCTGTTAGTTTTACTATCACTTCTGCAGTGTAACTACCCAGGGCTTGCCTGATTTAAAAACAATAGGAGATACTGGGTTTTGGCTAAAGCCTCACCAAACTTCAGTGGTGCAGTATGAGGACCCCAGGCTCAAAGGAACGGGAGATTTTATCATTATTATGTATTTACAAGCTCTTCTGAGAAATCCTGCAGCACCCAGAGAGTGCCAAAATAGCTGTGCTAGTTCTGCTGGCCCAACACTGTTTTCTGCACTGACTGGTCTGGCCAATGAAATATCTCCACCGCTCAGCACTGAATTGCTGCAGGAGAGAGATAAATTTGTAAGTGATATTTTGATTTGGGATTAAATCATTAGTATTATCTGGCCTAGTTTCCTGAACCAGTAAGTGAAGACATGTTGTTGTAGATGAGAAAATAATCCAGCTGTAGAGCTGCTACAGAAAGAAAACATGGGAAATAGTTTCATAACCATGTTAGGTGAAGCCTGCAAGTCCTGTTTTCAGGAGATTGGAAATTCTCAAGTCTGACTTCATTGTCTTTTAAGCTGAAAGTCAAAAATTTAAATTCCTCTAGCAATTCCCCTTTTTCAGATCACTTGAAGCATTTCATTTCAGCAAATGTAAATGTTTCCTTTTGATTTGCCCTCAGAAAAATTTAATATATCTTACAAAGGAAAATATTGAAAGCAAAATGTATTTTTTAAATAAAAAAGCTGAGATAGTGCATCAGCAGAACTGTCCTGGGGGAGTTAGGAAATCCCCAAAGTAACTTCTGGCTGAAACAGCCTCCCATACAAAATCATTCCAGCTCTGAGAGAAGCACATATTGCCACTAAACATGATCCACTTCCAGCTTTGCCAGGGTCCCACTTAGACAGTCTCATGGCCCAAAAAAAGCCCACAGGACACTCCCTGAAATGATCTGTCCTTCCACCAATTAGGCTCAAAACACTCTCCAGGGCACAATGAAGAACAGAGAGCATGTTCCCAGCTGGGAGTGAGAAAAAGGGATAATTGCTAAAACAGGAGCATTACTGTGAAGGGAATATTTAGTATATTACTTAATTAGAAGGGTATTTTCTGCTCTTTCTTGCTAGTTTACAGTACTCAAGATGTCTTGCAAAAAGTGGAGTGCATGAAAACTGAAACAAACAGGTTTTACATTTTCATCATGTTCACAACTAGCTCTAATTAAGATCTTTTCTCAAAATGTGCAGAATCTAAAAAGAAAGTGTGCATTATCTTGGGAAACTAAAAATATGCTTCCCCAGGCAATGGTAAGGTTGTCCTGTCAGAAAGCTCCCTCCTGCCTTGAAATCTTGACAGGAGAATATGATGATAACGAGATATTAGCAGTTGCACAAAACTAGCAGAGAGGACTGAAATAAAACATAGCATGAGAGAGTGAACTGCTTTGTCTCATTATCATTTTGATTAGAAATGCATAAAAAGCCAAGAAATGTTTTCCTCATTACCTTTTCACAAGAAAGGTCATGAAAGGGCTTGCTGATGTCTTTAAGACAAGACATGACAGAACTGTGTGATAAATACCTATTTTCATGCTATTTGCCTGAAACTTTCAAGTCTTTGGGAAGTTTGGCATGTTCACTCTGAGTGAATTCCAAGCCACTTGTTAAAGATAATACACAACAATTTTATACAGCAAGCTTTCAAGTTCTTAAGGAGACAGACAAAATAGCTGTCAGGGCAGCTAAGAAAAGTTCCTAATGTGATGATGCCTTTTTTGCCCTAATAACTTTGAGAGTAATTTGTTCTCACTGTCACTGAATTCACCTCCATTTTACTGAAAGAACAACAGCTGGAGCCACCTGAGACACTTGGTGGCACCTCCTGCTCCCTGCCTGGGCAACTGCAACATTTCTGCTGGATTGTGGAATGGATCAGCATTTACACAGAAAAGCAGAAAACTTTCAGGATTCTGAGAAGTGTCTGTCTCCTTCCCAGTGTAAAACAAATGCCTCACAAAGAGAATGCTATGGGCAGTGATGGATATATTTGCAACACTAACTGAATGGGAATTGGGCACTTGTGGAAGGTGTCCAATGTATCTATTAAGTATCAGAAATGTCTGGCTGGGACATGCCAGTGGCCTGGCAGTCCAGTCCATATGGCAAAAGGGCTGAGGGAGAGGAGGTAGCCTGGCTTCTGCCTCAACATCCCCCTCTGCCCACAGGGAGTGCTTTGGGGATGTCAGGTCCTTTTCTAGCCATCTATGAACCCATCCTCCACTGAGCTTGGCCAAACCCTTCTGAGTCTGCTGGCAGAAGCTGTCTTTCCAAATTCACAACGCAGTGAATCCCAGGTGTTCACCACCTCCTGTGCAAAGAAATCCTTTCTTTTATCTCTCAGAAATCAGTCTTGTACTTATTTCACCGAGTACCCCTTGCTCTAGCACCACAGCATTTAGTGATCAGTAATTCTAAATTCAACTCATCCATTGCCTTCCTGATTTTTCAAATGATAATCACACAGCCTTCAACTCTCAAGTGAAGTCTCAGACTTTTCAGACACTCCTTATAAAGCAGCAACTCCATGCCTCTGGATGATCTGCCTTTCTCAGTATCTGCTGTAATTCTACAACAGCCTGCTTTGGATGTAAGACCAGTACCATAGGTTTGTGCTCTTAATTATATCTCTGAATTGTCCAGTTGAACTAACGTGCCTTTGAAAAAGTACTGCACAAAGTGTATCATGGAGCATCTCTCAAAAGGAAACAGATAACATGTTTCCTGTATTTCTAGTCTTCATCTACTAAGGCCAAACCATCAACCAAACCATCTCTGATCTTTACCTGATAAAGAGAACCCCATTTCCCATGTTAAAACCCCAGTTTTTCCAGAAGCCCTGTGGTTTATTGACTCCTATGTCTCTTGTGGATTTTTAAAATTTACTTTACCACACACGTCATAATACAGTGACTTTGGACACCAAACAGGAGTGGGGAGCTATAATTCTGAGAGCAGAATTTGTTGGTGGCTGCAGCAAGATCTGGGACCCAGAAGATCCAGGTGTAATTTTCTCCCTATGCCACAAAGCTTTCTGTTCCCTTCGGCAGGTTATCCCTGTCCTGGCACTACAGACACAGCAGCAAGTCTCTGACTCCTGAGGGTGCTGCACAGCTGCAGACTCTGAGATCCTCTGTCAGTCAAAACCAGCAGATAGGAAAATAACAGCAGCTTCATCAGGCAAGCAGGGGAAGTCTTTAAGGCTCTCATTTTAAACCCTTCCTCAAAGGCTCCCTGGGGCCAGGAGAACAAAGAACATTATCTTAACCTCAAATCATAAGGTGCTCCTTCCCATTCTGGCTGGGGAAAGGCTGCTCCGGGGTCTGCTGTGGAGCTGGAGATGTGATGGAGGAGGGAACCCAAAGGCACCTCCTGCTGCCTGAGAAGCACGTGGAGCAGCAGCCCGTGCTGGTTTCTCGTTCCCAATTCCGGCCGCGCACGTCAAGGTGGCTCCGGGGAGGATCTTTCATCTTCCATCCGGGGGACGGGGCTGCAGCTCGGCTGTGCCTCGAGACCTTGGGCCTCCCACCCCTGCAGCTCGGCTCCGGCTCCAAAACGGAATTATTAAGTGCTCTTATTAACTTGCCGCTTCGCTGACTGGCTGAACAGCTAATGTGCACCTTGGCTCCTCGCCCCAGGAGGGAGCTTGCTGTCTGCAGCTCCCTGAGAAACTGGTTTATTCATACCCGCATTGTCCTGTGCAAGGCAAATGTGATTGCTTTTAATACAACATTAATGTTTGGAAGTTTTGATTAAAGCTAGCTACTGTTATGGGAAAATAACTGTGGTTGGTTGGTTGTTTTTGTTTTTGGTTTTTTTTTAATGTGCTGATTACTCATCTGTGTGCACAGCTTATGAAGAATGTAACAACAAGATATTTTTCAAAATAAATACATATTTCCTCTTGGTAAAGGGTTTATCAAATCTAAAAAAATCAAAGGAGAAAAAGCAGTCACTACCTTTCAAAAAAAAAAAAAAAAAAAAAAAAAAAAAAAAAAAAGAAAAGAAAAAAGTTACCACTAAGTAGCAGACACAGCTCTTTCCCAATACCAAAAATGAGAAATAATGCACTTCTTGCACTTTCAGTTAACAAGCAATGTCCCCTTTAGCTTCCTTCACCAAACAGACACTCAGTGTTGCACAGTCTTTCTCAAAAGCTGATTTCCACCTCAAAGCAGGATGCAATCCACTATATACATAAACATTTGGTTTCTGAAGACTTTTGTATGTGGGCAAAAGATGTGGAGAAATGCAGGAGTATTTACTGGAGCAAGAGGTAATGGAATAAAAACACACAAGAAAATATTCTGTTTATAAGGTTGGGTGTAAATTAGAGCTGCTATGTTTAAAACATTCCCAACTCTTCTCTACATTTAACAGGTTTTTTTCCTTGAAGCTTTTGAGCTCTTTTATTTTAAAATTATAATAATAAAAAAGAATGATGATTCTGATATTCCTACTTCAATGATTCAGTCCAAAAAATACAGAATCTTCCCTTGGGAACTTCAAATTTTTTTCTTCTTAAATTGAAGACAATATTTTGTAGCTATCCTAAGGGCTAGAGTTTGAAACTAATGCTTTTGTCTATTTTTCTCCAGTTCCCATAGAAGAAATGAACCAGCATCCTTAACAGGGTAAATCTAAAATGTTTTTATTAGTATAATTTTCATGCCTGCAAAAGAAGAAAGAAATGAAAAGTCCTATTTTGGTGTAACCTTCAAATAAAACCTGCTAAACTTACCATCAGTGAGCTAAAGCAGAATTTGGAAATACAGGAATGACTTTTAGACAGGTAGGAAAAGAGCATTTGACTAACAAATAGAAATTGCTCATACAAACACCTGTGTTATAAATAACATTACTGACCTGCCAACCTGTAATTAAATCCTATTGTTTGATTGTTTTAACTCTGCTGCTGTATACACGTAATCCTCTGCTGCTTCTTCAGAAAACCAAGAATAAACACAGACAGAAAACTGAAAAAACTCCTCAAAACTAGAGGAAAGAAGAGCCATACAAACTTGAAAAAGGGGGCAGGGTGGATTTTTCCCTTGAAAGGGAAAAGCCTCTAGAGTGAAGGCTGGCTATCACATGAATATATTTCAACATCAGGCAAGGGAAGGCAAGGCAGCAAGTGCTGGAGGCTCCAGAATAATTCCCTGTTTCATGAGAGGCACCTCTCCAGAATGGCTCTCCTGCACCATCAGTGCAAAAAGCTTCACCAGCACCTGCCTAGAAGCAATGGTCACCCTGCTTCCCAAATCAGTGATGTGATGCCACAGACATTGAAATTACTGCTCCAAGGGTGAACAAAATAATTGAAAAAAAAGGAGTAATTGTGTTCTACACAAATAAACCATTTTAGATGGCAGTTGCAGCACGTAGAAACACGAGGCAGCAAACTCTAACTACTTGTTGATCTGCATCACAACTTCCCAGTTTCATTGCTCAACAGCTCCCTGGGAACGTTGTTTCCTTTAACTTGCTGTTGACAAATAACACATTTCATACACAAGATTAACCATTGAGAAAAATCCACATCTCTTGGAATGGGCTGGTTTCTGCTCAAACTATTCTGACCCTTCCAAATAAAACCTGCCCACCTCTCCTTCCCACCTGCTCAGCACAACATTCTGTGTTTAACCTCTGTCCGTGCTGGGGTGGGTTCTGTTCCAAGCCCAATATTTTGGGCCATGCAACTGAACTTGGGGAGTCAGAGACTCTCAGGAGCACAGACTCTGTCCAACAGCAGTACAGAGCCCTACAGTGTCTGTGGAAACCCCAAAGCACAGGATGGATCAAAAAAAGTGACCAAAGGACAGAGTTCAGGAGGTAAGAGTTCAATGTCAGCAAGGCAGAGGGACACAGCACCCAGACCTGTGAGAGCATCACCTTTATTTGGGAATGTCTGTCAGCCGGGATGTACTGGAAAAGGATAGTGTAAATTTAGAGGTTTGATTCAGATCTCTCAGCTGGGCTGGAGCCTCATGAGAAAATACCATATTTTGTTCCTCTAAAGAAATGCAGCACTGATAACTTCCCCACCAAAGTAAACAAACAGTTGGCAAAACCAGGAATTTCATAGATCCAATATTTTCAGCTGCAAACATTTTCTTCTAATAGTTATACCCAGATGGTAGAGTTAGCATTGCACCATCCACACCAAAATGGCCCATTTTTCATTCTAGGGATAAGTGCAGTGGCAGCCTGATGCTTCCCTGTGCTCACAAAGCCTGAAGTGCCACTTGGAAGGCAGAGCCAGCATCTTGATTTTCCGATAGACACTACGGCCTTGTGAGGTGGGCCAGTCTTTCATTTTGTGTTTCTTGACCTTCTGTATGACACCAATATTTACTCTGGAGGAGAAACCACCATATGAAAAAGACTTGGGTGAGTTTATGCTGCCCTGGGTGCTGCATGCAGCCTGGATCTGTCCTTGCAGAGGTGCCTCAAGGCTCTCAGCACAATCCCTTTGGAGAAGCCTGGTGTCCAGCTCCATGCGTCCCTCCCCACACCTCCAGCTTTTCCCACAGGCCCAAACACGAGCCCCTTTTTGAGGAGCAGCAGGTCTGTCCAACCTCACCTGGGACCTCAGTCAGAAGGGCTGCTCTGTGGGAGATGAGAAGTGCCAGCCTGGAATCCACTAGACACTCCCTTCTCCAGCCCTGATGAAAGCATTTCTGCTCTCTGCAGGTGCCTGTGGGAAGAGCTGCTGTGCCTGCAGCGCTGCCTCCCAGCAGCCAGCCCAGCAGGAGGGCATGGAACATCACAGAGGGGCTCACATCGGGAGCCCCTGGCTCACTGCAGAAGGCCAACACTGCAAAAAACTGTTACAGAATTCCTCAGGGAAGGTGGACATGATGTATACCTAGGCCTTGAACTACCCGAGCTGAGGCCTGGTCGAGGCCTTGCTGAGGCCTCAAGCCTCTGACGCAGTTAAAATTAGTTAGAGAAGTTGTGGTGCAGTTAGAAGTTATGTTAAGGTGTCACAGCAAGATAATGGGGTTTTGAAGGTCACTGCAGAGAGTTGTTAGTAAGTATTTGTTAACTACCTTAAAAGTAAGTTCAACAATGTGTGTTTGCATTCTTCTCTCTGCTGTGTGCCAATGAAAGAGCCATCCATTTTGTAAACTATATAGAAATGTATATAAGCTGCCATTTTACACATAATAAAGGAGATATGTAGAACTGACCACACTGGTTGGATCTGCGTTTGCTTCGACCAAACTCTCTTTAGGGCAACCCTGGCTTTAAAAAACCATAACATCTTTTTAGCAAATATACATTCTTCTACTCGAGATGGAATGTTGGGTTGTCCTGCCTGGTATTCTTACAAGCAAACTGTGGAAAGACAGTCTTGGGAAGATTTTGGGGGTGGTGGCAGCTGGTTGAGTAGCTGTGTGCAGGGAACAGCTTCTGATGTCTTGAGGTCAAAATGGAGCCCTGCAAGGAGCCTTACTCTCATTCTCTACAACTACTGCCTGAGGGACAGACAAGAACACGTGCTCATCTGTTTTCCGGCAATGTGAAGGTGTAAAAACCCCTCAAATATACAGGGGAATGAAACTAGGATTCCAATGGTCCTGACATATCCAGAAAATGATCTGAAAAGAACAAAATTCACAGGGACAAGTGCCAAGGCCTATCCTTAAACAGAAATAATCCACTGTACAAACACTGAATGAGAAAGAGGAGAAGGAGAGAGCTCTTCAGGAAAGCATTTTGATCCTCAGCCCTAAGATATCATCACAAGCTGCGACACCTTGTCACAAGAAGAGGTGAGCACCCCTGTGCAGTGTGCAGAGAGGCACAGAGGCTGCAGTGGCTGAGATAATCCCTTCACACTGCTCAGCTGTGGCAGCTGAGTTTCAGCACTGCACTCAAAACAAGAGGAGAGAAAAGACAAAGAGAAAAAAACAGAGGTGAGCAGAGACCTATAAGGGCAGGTAGAAATAGGGTTGTTTGGCCTAAGGAAAAGAGGATGAAGGAGGAAGGTGGCAAAAGTCATTCCTGCATAGAGAAAAGGAATAATCTCCTTCCCTGAGCATGGTGAACAGACATGGAGCTGCAGCAGCAAGAGGAAGGGGCCTTTTATTACAGCTAAGGTTTCAAAAGAATTCTTATTTATGTCATTGGGCCAAGATTTTTCAGGAGCAGTAAATAGTACCAGAAGGGGAGTAAGTTGACATACTGAGAAGGGGACTTATTTCTAGTGGGGAAAATAGTCAGTGCTCTGGAAAATACAAACTGCTTTGAGGAATGTCAACTCTGACCTCCAAAAATTAAAGTACCTTATGAAAACAGAAGCGCAAAGTAGGTCATTGTGTTAAGCTATTTGAAAAGACACATTTTCTGTTTCATGACAGCAGAGGTTTGCTGAATGTTTCTGAAGAGAATAACTGTTATTTATAAGGCTAAACAAGACAGGAAATATCCTACAACCTGCTGTCCTGAATGATGAACAGCTGATATTCCAGGTCTAACAATTTGAAAATCACACTTTGGCAATTGTGCCTTTGAACAAGCAATCTCAGGATAAGTGGGGCTACAGCCAACAGTATCAAGCAATATCACAATATGATTGAGGGAGAGTAATTAAAGCAAATCACACAGAATATTTTACCCACAAGTATTTGCTTTTCAATAGTTTGCAATGAACCCTTTTAGGAGATCAAGGCTATATCCTCAAAAAATGTGGGCTCATCTCCAAGAACTCCTCTCCTTGTAGCAGGGTTTTATCTTTCCTGCAAACTGAATTACATTTAGGACTAAAATATACTACTTGTGGAGCTCTTAGAAGCCCATTTTGCATTAAGGCAAGCTATCACAGTAGCAAAAGGAACCTGAACATAAGATGTCTGATTAATCCTATCTATGCAAAGCAGCAAAAGCTTTAAAAGAGAACCAGTTTCCTGTAAACAGTGACTAGGACTCTTAAAATATTCTCATTCCTGGACATGCATTATTTCCCACTAATTAAATGCTTTTCCTTCTTTTCACCCTAACTGTATTATAACTTCTGACATAAAAAGACATAAAAAGGACAAAATGCTGCACTGCCTGCCACAGCTGAGGCGTAGGAAAGTTGGAGGAAGGTTGTTTTGCAAAGCTGACATTTTGAGAAATTCAGACCACACTGGAGGGTAGGCATCAAATCTGCAGAGAACTGATAGGCACCACCACCTCCTCCCTTCCTAGAGAGGCCGTGCCTTCCGTCCCTGTTCCTACAGAGCTGCTCCTCTGGCCTGCTTCATTCCCTCCCCTCCTGCTGAACAAGATAAGCCCAGGGAGCAACAACATCCATTAATAGGGTTAGCAAGGCCAAGCTTAACTCTGCGGTGTAAAAGGCCCCCAAACTCCCATGAAGGGTTCAAAAAGTTGAAGGGTTTGGCTTTGTTCTTTTTTTTTTGTCTTGTCATTGAAGATAGATTCTGTTTCTTGCCTAGTTTTTGAGCCTTTGAGATATATGTTTTTCTGTTCCTTCTGTACCAAAAAGCCTTCTCTTTCTTTTAATCCAAAAGCTGAACATCATCACTTGAGCCGTACAACTGCTGCCTGGGCTTCACTTGTGTAAAATCACAGGGTCCAGGCAACAAGCAAGGGGGGACTGCTTTTACAAGCATTTTGAGACCCCACTCCACAGTCCTCTTACAGCAAACTTGGACTTGTATATATATCACAGTGTTTTAAAACTGCTTTATTTGGGCACTCTTCCCATGCTGCTCGCCTGACCTCTGAGTTTCCATATGATATTAGTAAAGTGCATTCACTGACTTCAGTGATCTGTGACCCAAAATTATACATCAGATTTACTTCCTGGTTTAACACAAACATCTAATTATATTTAGAGAAAGTTTAACGTTAGAACATCAGCCTGGGCAAATCTTGGCTTTTAATAAGATGTCACAGTGCCCACTGTGCATTCTGAACCTATTAATGATTATTTCACAGAGCACTGATATCTACAGTAGGATCAGCAGCATTATTTTGAATGGAAAAAGCAGTTAATTTGATCACTAGATGTTGAAAATTGCTTATGACCAGCAAACTGATGCTGGAGGAATTGGTCATTTCAAAAGCAAACATGTCTGAGCCAGCAGAATTAGGCCATTTGCTGTTTTGTTTCCTCCACCCCATTGCTGCAGAGGGAAGTCAAGGAGCAGCTCTGGCCCTTAGGAGAGGGATGTCTAAGCTGGCTTTGCTCTGAGCATGACAGGGACAGCTTGGTTCACTCATTGTGACTGCCCAGTGTGGGGCAACACTCTCAGTCATCTCCCATTCCTGCCCTTCCCTTCCCAGCACAGCAGAGCAGAGGTCAGGAAAGCACAAAAAGGTCACTACGAAATTATTGCCAAAGGACCTAGGAGATTTCCTTTTGTGACTCCTGCTAGCAGTGAAGGGATGGCAGGATTAATGTAATTTTTTTTCTGGGCAAAAATAACTATGATCCTGTATTATTTCATCTTTTAGCTCCTATGAATTACATGAGTTCATTTCAATACATGGGGCTTAAGGATCTTTTTCTTCTAATAATAATAAAAAAAAAATGCTAAGCTCCATTTCCATAAGCATTATAATCATAAGCAAAGCAATGACAGACACAAGGAAATCCAGCTAGGAATTATTAGAGCCAGCAGAGGACTGTGGCTATTCTCTATTGCATTCCCAATGACTTGTGGAGCTTTGACTTCACACTGCCTTATCTTTGCAGCCTGGTCAGTAAAAACAAGACAGCTTCACCCCTCTGTTGGAAGGATGTATAAAGGGGAGGAAAAAAAGTAATGAAAGAAACTATCACTGTTTTCTATTTTTTTTTTCCTTCTTTTAAAAACTTTGCCCCACGTGGCCATAGGAAAAACTCATACAGGAGACTAGAAGGGTTTTCAAAACTGAAATTGCTTCCATCCATCAACAATCTCAGAAAAGAAGACCATAAATGCACCCAGAGTGCTGCTGGAACTGGATCCTCCTGCACATGCAAGCAGGTTTGAAGAGCGTTGAGATGGCAGAAATGGGATTAGAAGGTGACAGCTCTTAGGCCATCACAGCTGTGGGTGAGACTGGCACAACAGCCAGGCCTTTTCAATCCTGCCATTTGGTGCAGGGTTTGCTGTGAGGAGTTTTAAAGGTATCCAGCACTCTCAGCTGCATATAGATATAAGAACAAAATCCAAGTGCCAGTGCACTTTATCAAACCAAAGTAGGCATAATCACACCTGAGACACATCCACAGTGCACACAGAAAGACATTTCAAATTCCTGCACTTGGCTTGGAAAGTTAACTGAAACCAAGAGTGCTCCATGATTTGAGAATTTCAGATTCTAGTTACAACCAAAGCAGGCTGTTCCTTTTTTCAGGGCATGTCCATCTTTCTGCTGCCAGAAAATGACCAACAAGCCTACACAACGTGTCTGGGAACATAAAATTTTCCCAAAGGCAAGTGTATTGGAATGACTTCTTCAGACATCTCCACTATACACTGTGCAGCCCAAACTTCAACCCTAAACACCTCACAGGATTTTTAAGGAAAAAAAATAAATGGTGGAACAGACATGAACCTGCAACTCTGGTTACAGGTTTTGCCCAACATGAAGCGCACAGAAGACTCAAAATGTTTTACTTCAGGTTTGTTTTAAACCAAGCCAGAGGTTCACCAAGGCATCAGTTTTCCTCTTGAAATGTTACACAGCTTTCTAGGTCTAATGCAGGTTTTTACCCCTGCCCTCATGCCTAAGGGGTTTCTTTGTCCTGAACAAAACCACTTGGGACTTTGCAATGTTCTCAGGGGGTTTACATGCCTCCAATTGATTTGGAAAGTCTGGCATTTAGAAATATCTGCAAACCTCATCCACCTACTCCAAACTTGGAGAAAAAGCCTCCCCCCAGCTCCATGTTCTGTGTCTAATCAAAAGCACTAGACAGAAGAAATTAAAAAGTTCTTTCCCTAGGCATTTTTTTTCCAATGCTGCTTTTGTTGTTCAGCTCCTTAGTTCTGTCCTCACTTTCAATGTTTTGTGAAGCTTTGACTGGCACAGAAATTACGATAAGCATATTTTAAAGTGGTGCTACCAATGAAATATGAAACCTCTAGTTTTGGAACACTAAAAAAAATATTGCTTGTATCATTTCAGAGCAACAGAACTGTGGCGCTTTCCTTTGTTAACAAAGTTCAGCTGCAACAGATGTGGTGGTCTCTTGCTCTCACAGATCAAAACCCACCAGCCCCATCAGCACTGTTGTGTTTGCCTTTTGCTCATCGTGTGCCCTGACCAGGCTCTTAAGATTTGCTTTGAGGTTTTGTTAAGCCAGGAGCAGATTTTGAGAGGCAGCCAGCATTTGCTAAAACACACCATAGATTTGGGAGAGCCCATTAAAGCCTGAAAGTCTTCCCTGGATCTCACAGTGCTGGGAAGGGTTTTATCTTTCCTTGGGAGATGATGACTTTGCTCCTATGTGCAGCCAAATCAACGTAGTGTATTTGCTTCTTTTTTACATGCACATGCAGTGGCCATTTGGCCCTGGTGATTAGCAGTGCTTTGCACAACCAGAGTGTCACAGCTCCCCATAGCTCTGGGTGCAGATAGAAAGCAAAGCTACTTTGTGCTCTGCCTGCCTGAAGACACATCCTGACCCTAAAAGTCTTTAATCACATCCTCTGGGTTAACCTATCACTTACACAGTGCTGAAGGTGCTTGCTGAAGCCTTACCTCCTGATGAAACTCTTTTTTAAACACACTTGTTGCCTCCATGTCTCCTGCAGGCACCTTACTTCTAGGGGTTAAAGGTTCCAGCACGTTGCCCACACTCCCTGCCACTGAGAACAGAAATGAGTAACTCTTATACACTGAGTGTACTGCTCACTCTTTCCACCTCATCAGAAAATTAGAGAGGAAAAAAAGAAAAGCCTCATCCTCCCCCATAATCATTTCAGATGAGTTCTTATTTCAATTACAGAGCTGTTTTGTTCCAGCTCTTGCTAATACCCTGCAGTTTGTTCACCTGTAGAAGCAATTGTCCCTTACAGCTCTTCTCCCTCATCCCCCTTCCCCTGGGCTATTTGGGCTTGCTAGAATAGAAAGTATTAATATAGGTTTCCCACCAAATTTTGGCAAGAATATTCAGATGCTTTAGCAGCTGCCTTGGCTTCTTAAGAACTCGGTAATCCTTTAATCTCCAGACACTTTTTTTTCCCCCATAAAAGATTCACAAGCAAAACAAATGCAATATGGATCAAAAATTCAATCAGAATGCTTAAAATGCAATTACATTCATCAGGGTGTTCTGTTAGGTCAGGTATTAAATCTGGGGTTTATTCAATATCCTCCTTTTATTATAAAGCAGTATTTTTCCACTCTGTAAATCATCTGATCCCTAGGCTAAAGTCCTCTTTGCCCAAAACATACACAAAACATGGTGGGAGATACGTGGTTAGAAATTCCTGCATAAGACCACTCCTGTGGAGACATAAGGAAGGACAAATAAGACAAGGAGCAAAGACATTTCTACTGGAGCAGGGAGGCTAATTTCAGAACTGAAGATTCCGCAGTTATGGCTTTAATAAGTAGTTGTCAAATGAGTTCCTTCTTGAATTGCATTTCCAAAACAAATCCATGTGTCTGCCTGCACCTCTCTGTGAGCGTTTCCCCCCATCTTGCAGTTTTAAAGGAGTTCTGAAATTTAATCACCTTGTTTTGCACCAGAGCTCTCTGGAACTTTTGGAACCCAACGGATGTTTCCTGGGGGAATGCCAGCCTGTTTAATCCAGAACTTCTTGAGAAAATGCATCTTTTGGGGGGATAAGGGGCAGTAACAGAGCTCCTTTGTTCCCCCCACTCCTTCTGTTTTCAGGACTAGCTTGGACAGCATCAAGCAGAGCGTGAGTGGAATTCCCCCTGCAAATACATGAAGAAGTCCATGATGATTTGGGTTGCTCTGTGGTCCAGAGGCAATAACTAACCAAGACTTTGCAGCTCCATACACTGCCCTTCCCAGTGTTTCTTCTTTTCTGTGAGATGCTTTAAATTTGCTGTATTTTATGAAAATTGAGCACAATTCTGTGCTGCTACAGGCAGCAGTGTCCAGTGGCATTTTGCCAGCTGACACCCGGCTGAGTTTGACTGACAGCTGTCACAATGCAGTGTCTGGAACACTGGAGCTTGGCAATGTGGAAGGGAGTGGGATCTGTGTGAAGCAGCTGTGGCTGAGCACCAAACTGCTTCCATTCCAGTAGTGCTTTCCCCACCAGTCTGCAGACACAGGGTATGAGCATCCTTAAAAGCTCCTGGTGTCCTTCAAGGGCCTTCAAAACCTCTAGAGTCAGATTTTCAACTCCTCAGAGGCCCACGGATGCACCCTCTTCCAGCTGAGACAACTGCATTTCTTTTCCTGGGATGTCTACTGCAACACACTATCAACTGGGAATATTGGAAGAGAGATTTCTGAAGATTTGAGAGATTTCCCAAAAATACATATAATTGGAGTTAAAGCCAACCGGAAGATCAATTTTGAAAAAAATCATTTTGAAATAAAGATACCAAGTGTTTTGTTAACTTGAATTGACAGTATTGGCCTTTCCATTCCATCTACTAGAACAACTTATTTGAAAAATAAAGGTAATTTTGGGTGATGTTAATTTCCTTAATTTAAAGTCTTTGTTGACAATGATTCAATTCCCTGAATTAAATGAAAGAAATCCATCAACATCAGCCCCAATCTAGATAAAATTTTGATTTGATGACACTGATGATTTTTTGGGGGGGTGCAGGGGCCACTGTAGCACCCTGTTCCCAGCCACATTTCTCTCCTGGCTGCAGAGAAGGGACACACAGGAGCCAGCCCAGAGCTGCCCTGAAGCCCTGTGAGATCTGGGCTTTCTTGTCAGCTCTTCTGACGAGAAGGATGAGAGCATTCTGCACAAGGGAATTGTGACTATCGTTTCCAAATGAGCAATAAACTATAAAAAGGTGTCAACGTAGCCAGATGGAATAATTGCTACATTGCTTCCAGTTAAAGAAACTACTGCTGTTCTGTAATTCTCTTCTGGTTTTCTTTTCCTTTTGTTTGTTCCAGGAGATGCAAAGACACTCAATCAGGAGAACTCAGGTCTCCAAGCAAATAGCTCCACTATGAGCATAATAAAACCACTTTTCTCATTTCACAGCTCAAATCAGACATGGAGAAGATGGAGGATGTTGCTTTCCAACACAGAGCTATTGTTGATCAGCAGCAGTGCAAACAAAATGCAGGAAAAATTTGTATTAAAAATATATATATTTATTCCTGCGTGTTTATAAATGTAAAACATGACATATATAAAATCTGCTAAATATAGAAAGAGTTCTTTGATAAACTGGTTCCATATAGCTAAAACCAATAGCTCAGAGCTTGACTTCCTTCCTCACGATGAAAATTTTAGCTTTTTCAGCTGTCAGGTTATTACTGTCACACATGGAAAGGGCAAATCCTGGTTTATAGACACAGGAAAGTACTCCTTACTTCTAAAAATTCCCTTGCAAAAATAGTGATTTTTTTTTTTTTTTTCATTAAAATATCTCATGAATTTAACTGAAGAAAGTTATAGACTTTTGAAAACTTTACATAAAGTAGTCTGTCAGAAACATGAAAATCTCATTAGGGCTCTTCGATTAGGTTGGTGGATCACTTGTATAGTAGAAGTGATTTCAAATCTTTATTAAATTTTTTCAGGGAGATAAGGGTTAGCTTAATTCCCTGCCAGCCAAAGTCACTCTGTGAGAAGCAGAAGAGTAGCAGTGAAGTCAGATGAGTTGTTCTGGCCACAAAGTCCAGGTGGGAAAGGTGATTCTTCCATGCCCTCCGATGCTGGTCTCCAACAGCTCCATTTCCCTGGCAGAGATGTTTACATGGCTCAGAGGTATCAGACAAAATGGGTCATAGAAGATAAGCCTCGGTGTCAATAACAGCTGCACTCGTTAAGTTCAGTAAGCAGACGAAGAATGAAATCAGATGCTCCCAGGAAACACAACTTGCTTAGATTTCACCTTCTGTGGCATCCAATTCACAGAAGCTTCCTTTATACTATGCTTCATTTTCACATTCCTTGCTTTCTCCTGCCTGAATCCTTCTCTTCATTTCCGCCAGGGTCGTTGCTGAACTCCAATTAAATCATAACGACGAGTGAGAACAAAGAGAAGAACAACACAACCAAAGCAGACCTGAGCAGGTGACAACTGCACACTGCCACTCTCACAGCAGGTCGTTTAAAAGTATCATGTCAAACAAATGAACTAATTACAACATGTCTTCAGTGAACCCTGGGTAGGATTTCCTGGCAGAAAAACTCTATGTCTAACATAAATCTAAAGACAGGAAGAATAGCTTGTACCCAAAGCTGCTCCTGCAGCTATATCTGGAAAACAACCCAGCTTCAAAGGGGCACTCTGAGAGCCTAAACTCAAGCAAATGCAAAAGCTTAAGTCAGAAAGCATGAGCAGTAAAGGAGCACAGAAATGGTCAAGACAGCTCAGACTAGGTTTCCTCCTATGTCCTTCCCTCTTCTGCTGTTACACAATGTTGGAAAGAAGTGCCTGATTTTAAAGGAAATGGATTCCTGCCAGTGGGGAGTTGCAGCAGATTCATGCTCGGAAGAGCACCATAGAGGTGAAAGCAGCAGCATTACTCGTGCCTGCTACACTCCTGACTGCAGTAGGGCCCTCCACAGACCAGCCAGCAGTCTACAAATGGATTTGTTATTCCTCATTTCATGCCTGTGCTGTTAGTCTTTCTGATCTGTGTGATGAGAACCTCTGAGGAGGGGAGTTACAGTGAGCATTAGTCTGTCTGCTCACATGTGCCACCACTAAATTGACCACTCCAGTCCTCACTGGAAATCTCCTCAGAACCTTTTGCACCTTTATCTTGGGTCTGCTCAGTTTATAGTACAAAAGGGAATAAAATACAAATCTTAAGTCTCTGTGCCAAGATTTGTATTGGGTGCCTGGGACAACAAACCATTCCAGGGATGAGTGAGCATTTTGGGATGGTCAAACTGTTGCACAGCACCATGAACAGCTTGTTACAGGTAGGGGAGTACTTTCTAAACAATTTCAATAGTTCTTCCTTGTACACATCCCTCTATACTTCTTAAAATAGCTTGAAGAAAAAAAATAGCAGATGTCTTTAGTGAATTGTTGATCCTTTGATAACAAAGCAAGCAATTTCTGGAACAGCCTGAGGGAAATTCACATTGGGTTTTAAGCAATAAAGCAAATTAGCACCATAGCTTGAAAGGTTAACAGACAGAATAATCCCATGTAATAGCAGGGAAAGAAGATGAAATGATTAAAAAAATCAATTTGTTGCTATCTTGTAATGTTGTTTATTATCAATGATAGCATAAAATCACTTCCTCTGCATTCCATAAAGAATTCCTG
This sequence comes from Illadopsis cleaveri, assembly GCA_013399915.1. NCBI lineage: Eukaryota > Metazoa > Chordata > Aves > Passeriformes > Timaliidae > Illadopsis > Illadopsis cleaveri. The sequence goes on along the minus strand of VXBB01003374.1, from coordinate 84,215 downwards.
CACAGAGAGTATGCATGACTGCCTCTGCCCTGGGCAGGTGGGACAGAGGATGGACAAGGCAGATGGAATAAAGGCCTGGAGACACAAAGGGGAGTGGGACAGAGTGACTGTGGGGACACCACAGCCAGAGCCACAGCCTTTGAATGCACGATGTGAAGCCTTAACCCGTGACCCATGGAGCCTCCCAAAGACACCCAGCAAAACACAGCTGAACCCTCTCCCCCAAATGCCCATCTCAGGCATCTGCAGAGAGCAGTGACATGCACACCAAAAGTTTTTGCTCTGTCACACTGATGCCTTGGGAGGGCTGACCTGGAACAGAGACTGACAGATCTACAGAATAAAGTAGATGTTTATTGAAAGGGCTTTAGGGTACACCTTGGGCAGCACAAGAGCCTGGCCAGGGCTATACCCAAGGTGGACCCAAAATGGTCACAAAATGGACACCCAGTCATGAGGTCTCACACTTTTATAAGTGTTGGTCCATTTGCATATTGGCGTTTAATTGTCCAATTACAGCTTCAGGTTGTGAAGTCCCATCCTTCTTGTTTTCTCTCTTCTGTCCACCGTTCTTTATACTTTTGGTACAAGTTTTCAAAAAAAACTTGTACCTGCTGTCTGTGGTCTCTAGCAGGAAAAGGATTTGTGTTGTCTCCCTACTCTGTGAAGAGAGCTGACTGACACTTAATGTGAGGCTCAGAACTGCACCCCTGGGCAGCACAGAATCTAAAAAAGCTAAAACTTGGGCAACAACACAACATAAGAAAGGATTCCTTGATCGCCAAGCAGAGAAAATCCTACTTCTCCTGAGAGCTGGTGATCAAGGAGAAGGGACCAGCTCATGGATGCTGTGAGCTGGCAAGCTGTCACACACACACAGACCTTCCAAGTGGGACAATTTGCTGTGCTGCACAGCTGGGCTGTGCTTGGTGGCTAAGCTGGCTCACTTTGAGCTAGTTAGGCACATTTCTAAATAGGTACTACTCTCATACAGATAAACAAGCTTTACCCATGCTCCGAGTCCCCCAAGAGCTCTGTGTGTGCTTCAGCAAGTGCAAAACCTGGGCTAATGCATTCTGACACAGGGTGTTACTGAACAGAGACAGCTCAGACTCAGCTGTGGGCATGAGCAGAGCAAGCTCATACAGACCTGCCAAAGGCTGCAGACACAACTGCAGCCACCCTGCAGTTAGCAGTGTAAGCACATCTCCTCCAGAGGAGTCACGTCTGATTAATCCTCCGGCACTCCTTCACTGAAACATCAGGCAGAACATGAGACGGAGCCATTCTTCTCTGAAAACCATGTAACACCCCATCATTACTCAGAACACCTTCAGAGTTATCACCTCCCACTTCCTGTCACCACAACCTTTCCAAAGATAAGGCATATGCACAAGAGCAAAAAAAGCAGGAAATCTCCATTTTCCCCAGAGGCTATCAAACACACCCTAGAGCAGACCCCTTCCATCTTCCCACCACAGCTCACAGGGGTTGTCTGACTGTCAACCCAACACTGAATTCCCATCACCTTTCCCTCCAGGCCCCTGAATCTTCCTCCCCAACAAGCACTTGAAAGGATGATGAGCATAGCCACCACAAACACTTTCCCTCCACCACTTCCCACAAGGCTTGGCTGAGCCACCTGTCCTTGGGAGCTCTGGGCAACCAGGATGAAGAGAGAGCAGAGGCTGTCCTGTCTTACTGCTGTAACTGTGGGGGACCCTCACCCAGCACCCTGCAGTTCCTGGCACTTCCCAGCACCTCTCTGTGCCCTGACCATGTTTCAGCTCACTGGACTTGGGGGCTGGGGGGGCCACAGCTTCAGCTCCTCTGCGATTCCAAGATACCAGCTCAGCAGCTTCAGAAATTCCCACCAGTGCTGATTTACTTCAGTCCCTCTCAAAAAATAGAGACTATCTTGATCAGACACCTCTGTGACACAATGGCCCTTTAAGGCAACAGGTTGATTATCTTTGCCTTTAGTCAAACAACTGGTGGTCACAGAATTACTGGATATTTACTGGTCTCCATGCCAGGGTTTGAAAAGCTCTCTTGTCTGGAACGTTTAACAGTTTGGTTTTCCACATGGATGATTTTACCATAACTGAAACTGCTTGTTCCATCATCCCACAGAAGCTTGCAAGTCACAGTGTGAAAGGTGTTCTTTTCCTTAATGGATAAAATATGCTTGCCCTGAAGAATGTTTGTATAACACAAAGTCTCAAAACATGGGTTTTTTTTTCCTTTTTTGGATTTATGTTTTAGAATGAAAAGACTACAAGCTTTGCTTATATGAGAGGAAAGAATTAAAAAAGGGAGGCAAGAAGTACAAAAAACTCTGCAGGTGGGTAAAAAGGAGATGTTTCATTCAGCAAAACCAAGGCTAAGTTCAAATAACAAAAAAGTGATGAATGACACATCTCATAATGTGACATAGTAGGCACAGGTTATGGACAGTGGTAGCTTTAGAAATGGGAATCTGCCATGAGTTTTGTCCAATTCTACACGCAAGAATGAAGAGTTTGAAGGCTCACAGTGGTTGTAGGGGCTGGACCATCCTCTCTCAGGCCCCTGTTCTTACTGTGATGTTCACAGCTGCACTGGACAGGTTGGTAAGGGGCTCCAGAAAGAGAAAAAGCCTTGAAACAGTGCGGGGATAGTTTTAACCCTGCCTCTTCCCCTCCTTGCTTTGGGCACTGGGCTGAGCCATGTGGGCACAAGAGACCAAAAATGAGCCCATGGCAGCTGACCAAAGGACTGTGTTGCCCTGAAATGGTTCTTACCCAGAGCAGGACCACCAGCCAGCCTGCTGAGAGCAGTGCCACACCTCTGTTCTGTCCTGGTTGTACTGGGGCCAGTTGGGGATCTCACCATTCCTTATTTCTTTACCTTAAGGCTGTTTGTAATGAGACTTGCCTATTTAGTACTCTTCTGTGGTGGGATCCTGCATGAAAGCATGTGGCTGTGTGACTACCTGTTCCCCTAGCACACCTTCAAAGCCTTCCACATCAAAAGGTGCAGGAAGGTCTGTTCTGAACAGGGGCTATGAGGCAAACTGGCTTTGTGCACCACCGCCCACGTTTTCATTTCAGCTCCTGTGTGGAGTACAAAGAAACCAAGCAGCAGTTGGGTTCCTCTGGCACTTTGAACTCAGTGGAGCTGAATGTCCTGCTTGCACTTCTGGTTTGTTATGGAAGGACAAAGTTGTGATTCCTAGTGTGGAAATGAAGGTAAGGCCTTCCCAGGTGAGAAACAGTGTCTTTGATAAACCTGCAACAAAGAGCCATGCCAAGTGCTGGTCTAGTGCTTTTGTTTTAACATGGAACGAGCACAGGCTTTAGAAAATAAAACACTACAGGAATAATGCAACATTGCTAAGGTATCTTTTTGCCATCTGTCAAGTTTGCAATATTTTCAAACTGCTCCCAAGCAAATAATGAAATCATCACATCTCTCTTCCCATGATATAATCAAATAGAATACAATAGCTAATGCAGTACATTTAACCTCTATCAGGAGTTTGTACATTTGTGCAGAACCATAAACCAGTTGTTAGTGCATGCCAGAAGACTTCTGGCAGCCTTCCTAAGGATTTGTCAAAAAACTCTTAGGGTCCCTATTGCAGCTAATGCAGAGCCACAGGCCAACAGGTGCTGGACATCACAGCCCTGTCACCAGCAGCCTTTGCAGATAATAAGAATCCAGAGCTGAGGGGTTTATTGCTGTGGACAAAAGCATCGTGGCTTTCTTTTCCCAGCATCTCTGTCACTTGACGAGTATCATGCTTTTTTCCTCACTACCCAAATTACCTCCTGGCTGTTGAGCTGGGCACTGATTGCTTTAGAATGACCAGGCAATGTTCCAGTGAGGCCTGAATCACAGAATCAAAGAATCAGCTAGGTTGGAAAAGACCTTTGAGATCATCAAGTCCAACCTATGACCCAACACCACCTTATCAACTAAACCATGGCTCTGAGTGCCACGTCCAGTCTTTTTTTAAACACCTCCAGGGACAGTGACTGCACCTCCTCCCTGGGCAGCCAGTTCCAATGCCCAATCACTCACTTTGTGAAGAACTTTTTCCATCATGTCTATTAAATCTTGAGTGCAGGAATCAAGCAGGTGAAAACAGCTGAGCTCATCACTTTTTGTTTTCTCTCCTCTACATGAAACCAATAGAACCAGTTTGTGTCCTACTTTCATTTAAAAAAATATTATTATTTTAAAGTGTTAAGAAAGCAAAGGTGGAATAAGCCACCCCAATTACTGTTACCTGTGGATTTTGCACTGTTCTATCCATCTTAGAAAAATAGTTAACTAACTCTTTATTCTGTAAGCTCTTCACATATCTGCAATTTTCTGCTTTTCTGCCCCCTCGCTGATACAATTTTATCTTACAAGTTTACTGACAGTAAATACCACAAATTTTTATCTTCTCAGAAGAAAACTCTGGTGCTTTGGACCCTGCTAAAGCTGTGGATCTTCAGAATGACAAAAGCTTTGCATAATGAGATACTATTGAATATTAACAACTGGAATATTAATAATTAAAAGAATGCAAAGCAATAGGAGTATTTTCCAGATTATGACCACCTATGGATCACCACCAGTTAGAAGGAGGTTTGAGCAGAAGCTTGGACATAAGCAAAGCTTTGAAAATGAAAAGGGTGGAGAAGTTGAGAAGGGAGGGAAAATTGCTTCAAGGTATTAAAAGAAAAATCTGGCAGTGTGATCGAAGGAGAACCACAAGATCTGATTTGATACAAAGAATGTTTCAGTNGAGAACCACAAGATCTGATTTGATCTTGTTTCAGATTCTTGTTTCTGAATGTTTCAGATTTGCTTCAAACACTCTAAACCATAAGGGTAGGCCTTCTTTTGGTACACCCCCAAAAGCTTTATTTCTCACAGAAATAACTGCAATATATTGCAGAATTTGGTTTTAACTAAGAAAGTTGTTGGACTGACAGATCAAAACCACCTCTGACCACTGGACTATTACGACAAGTAAGACTGTTCCATCAGAGAGATCAAGAAGAGGTGAAAATAAATGTGGCTGAAGGGCAAGAGGTGCTAAAGCCAAACCAGAGCAGAGCTGAAAACTGAAGCAGCACTATCTTTACTGAAAAATTGGCAGGGGCTAAGATTAGCTAGTTTGAGGAGAAGGAGATGGGCAGGAGGCTCCTGAGGATCGAAGCCAGGCCTGATAATCAAAGAAGAAAATAAAAAATGGTCAAGCCAGTGATAGAAAAACAGTGGCTACCATGGATGTCAAACATCAGTTTACTGCTTTTAGTAAAGTGCTGCTTTCTTCAGATAAGGGTCTGCTTCAGAATTTTGGGCTGCAGAATCAAAATAGCCAAATTCATTCCCACCCACAGTGCTAAAGGGAATCTTCTACAGTAATGTCATCTTAGCATTTCAAAATGTGTGCTTGCATGTGAATATCACCACCTGTGCCCCAAAGCAGTTTTTTGGTCCCTGGTAGCTCAGGTCTTTGCACGACTCCTCATCCTGAAGAAGAGCCCACCCTGTCTCTGTGTTACCAGGACAGCCAGCACGGCACAGTGGAACCACCAACAAAAAGGTCACTTGTTCAAAGAAAACTGCTTTACATGGACTAACAAAACTCCAAAGCACAGCAAACAAATTTCTGTTGCTCCTGAGCTCTTCAAAAAGCTTTTTTACTGCACTTCAGGGCTCTGGTAGATGAAAACCACAATATATTTTCAAAAGACATTTCACCCTGTCACATCACACACGGAGTGCAATGCACAGGATAGATCTCATGGCACCAGAGGGGCTGAAACCAGGAGTGCAGAGGTAACATTTAATCCTTCAGCTGCAAAAGGAAGTTTTGCAATAGAACTTCAATGGATGCGGAACTAACACTTGGAAGAGTACATTTGGGAGCTTCACTCCTGGGGCAAAAATTAGAAAAAAAAAAAAAAACCAAAAAAACCACCTCACCAACAAAACCCAAAGAATACTGTGTTTCTGAAGAGAGCCAACAGATTTTGTGTGTGTTAATGTCTGTGGGCTCCTGAGCTCATTACCAGCTCTGTCATTATATCACACTACCTGCTTGCTGCTCTCTCACCAACAGAAATTTTTATATTTCAAAAAGGGATAAGAAAAAAGCCAATTAATAAACAAGAGCAACTCTAAATTGTAATGCTTCACTACTCCAGCTAAATGCCTGTAGTGCTACTCACTGCCACTTTTCCCACGTTTTTATTGAGCTCCAGGAAGAAATGAGTCCCAGGCAGGATGGAGTGTATGAGACACAAGCTGAGGAGCAGAAGATGCCACCATTGCCTCCATGGTCACTTGTCCAGTTCTTTCAAGCCACAAAAGGTGGTGTTTGTGGCAGCAGCCTGAACATGAGTGATGCCAGCAGGAACCTTCCTGCAGGAGCAAATCCTGATGGAGAGATTTGGCTGAATGGGGCAGTAAAAGTGTGGGGCACCAGCACTGATGTCCTGCTCCTGCTCATCTGGGGAGGACTTGGCACAGCTTCTGGAAATAAACAGCTCTCTCACGTTTCCTTTGGTTTCTAAATGCTTTTTTTTAAAAAAAATGTGGCCTGCATCCTTAGCAGATGGATATTTGCATAGCTCCCTTATAACCAGTGAACCATATCTATTTACACCAGATGAACACCTAGTCCTACACTTTCAATGGCTTTCCCATTTCAGATGGTCTGGAAAATTAAGATTTCTCAGTTTTGAATGCATTTCTGAACCTCTCTTCTTTCTAATGTGTCTACCCTTTCCTCCTCTTCCTTTCCATTTTAACCCACAATTTTTTCAGGTCATTTAGTTCAGAATGCAAACACAGATGAGTTATTAGGAGTTGAACATTGCCAGCTGTGCATGTAATGTGACTTTGTTTCACAAGGAGTAATAACCATATCCACACTAACAAAAAATAAGGACTCACAGCTCACAAAGACATGATACAACAGAAGAGTCCTCAGTAAATGCTCTTCTGCCTAAAAACTTGTTGGAACTTTTTCAAGTACTTTTGAGCTGAGGATATAAGCTGAGAGTAGCTAAAAGGACGAGGACAGTGGAACAACCTATAATTTTATGTACAACCACCACTACATCACTAGGATGGAGAAAAAACAAGAGATCATCTAGAGGGGAAAGGGTAATAACAAGTGTTCTTCAACATGTCAAATACAAAACACTACAGAAATGTTGAGGTCTGGAAAAGGGCTAGGCTAAAATGGAAAGGGGCATGGTCACACAGGATTGGAGAAAGTAAGAGCTGACCCCTAAAAAAAGTGGTTTTGGTTTTTTGTTTTGGTTTTTTTTTTTTAGACAAGCTGATCCTCCAGGCTCAGAATTTAACTTGTTTTTACTGCTGTTTTATTAGTTTTTCCATTTTGCCATGACAAGTTAATGATTTTTTGCAAAAATGTACCATGACAAATCTGCCCCTGCAGGTGGCTTTACACACACTACATTCATGAAAGACTTTGATCTCTCTTCTTACTTTTTCTCCTTGTGTTATGTTTTCAGGGTTTTGTTTCTTGTCCTTCCAAAGAAAGAGTAAAGGAGAGAAATACAGACACTGAGAACTAGTAGGTAGAACTCCATCCAATACTGATACAGGGTTCCCCCTGAACCAAGAGACACATGGCTGAATGAAGGTTTGCAGCTGATTTCCCTCATATTCCACCTCTTGTAAATACAACTTTATTACTCTGGATCCCTAGTAATTACTAGATACATTCCCTAGTAAAATTACTACCTGGTACCTGTGAATGGGAATAACAACAGCTGTTGCACAGAGGCTGGGAAGAGAAGATGGGGGGTGAGATGGACTCTATAAACAGTTATAACTTCTGAAGATTATTCCTTTTGAAGCTAGACATACATTTTAATCAGCTACTTTCATCATTATTCATGAATGAATTATTAATTAGTCCTCGACTAAAAATATAATTTCTATCTTGCTGCAAAAATACACACACACACACACAGACAAACATGAAAAAATAATACAAGAAAAGGAAGCTATTGCACATCATTAGCAGCAGAGTGAAGGCTGAGTATTTGATCTCAGTTTAATTATGAATGCCTGGTTTAAAAGAACATTTCCACATCAGCAGTCACTAACGCTGCTGTGTGCACTTGGGTGTAAGACAGTGAAGAGGCCGTGCTGGCAACAGCTGATTTTTCAGCAGCTTCACTCCCTGTGCTGCTGGAGTGTGTGCATAAGTACCTGCACAAATATATATCCCTTGCTAAAATGCCTTTTGTCTTGCAGCTTCATATTCAGAACCAGCCTTGAGGCTGTTTCTGGTTACAGGGCAACCCAAGGCTTCAGCCACCACTGGAACCCCAAAGGGAGGAACAGCCTTTGACCCCAAACTTGTGTGGGCACAAGGGAAAAAAAAGGGAAATCCAAAGAGGAGTACCACCAGCACTGAAAAAGAAAAAACAATTCCTAAAAGGATTACTGCTGGTTTGCTGTACAGATGGAGAAGCAAGGTAAGAGCAGTAGAGATAACTCACCCACACCAGAAGTAAGGTGTGAGCCCAAGATCTCCCAAGGAAAACCTATTAGGCTGCATGACTCCTTTCACTTCCTCATTGATCTAACCACCTAGCAGGGAAAAACCGGCCAGAACATGCACATTCATTCCCTCTCTGACCCCTCCTTTCCTCAGACTGTCACCTACGGGTAATCTGGCCAAGCTGGAAGTGAAGTTTTCCCTCAGGAACCCAAGATGGTTCTGCAGTGACCAATGTCATGTTTCTTATCATGCACCATGATCCACCCAGGACACATCTCCATGGTGCCCTTGCTCCCAGAGCTGCTGGGAAGGATGGAAGGCAGTATCTGGGAGCCAGCAGCTGCAAAAGACTCTGATCAGCTTGCAGGGTCTCTTTTTCCCCCCATAACAAGAGAGACAACAAACAATCGTGCCTTTTTGTTACCTGAATTGGCTTCCTTGATGAGCACATCCCTTCAGAACCCGCTGCAATGTTAATTTCTGACATGATCAAAAAGCTTCTAAACTAAGGAAATGCTGCACACTCAGGGAAAGAGGAGAAGGGTTCAGAGGAATTGGAAATTACTTGTTATTCTTCAAAAATCTGGGCCATCCTCCCAATGCTGTTATTTTTAAACAGTTTGTGTTTTAAGTACATGGTGGTACATAAACAGTTGCAGAGCTAATAAGGTTGAATGACTCCAAAAAGCTCTTGTTTTGCCAGAGGCCTTGAAACAAATTTTAACTAGCAAGTTTGAAAAGCCCTGTTTGGGCTACTTTAACTGTTACTGTATTACACCTCTGCCTCAAGCCTGCTCCAGGAAAGTTGCAGTCTCTTCACACGTGTTTCTCACAACCAGGGCTAACAAACTAAGCTTACCAATGGAAAATAACTCCCAGACACAGCTTTCACCTCAGCTTACCACAAGAGGCCACTGTCAAAGATGTCCTGTAATAAATACACCAGGGAAAGGGGATTTGGCACTTACTGCAGAATAGCAACTCTTCCCCTGTACAGCAACAGGGGATGGATTTTTAAAAAATCAGGGAAGGTGCTTGCAGGAGCATCTGCTGCTCTGGGATGCTTTTGCATCCCAGGACAAAGATGGGCTTCTCTGTCACTTTCTCCTCTCTGCCAGATTCTCTTGGAACCATGTTTACAGCTCCATCCAGTTTCTTTGCCTCCAGACCTCCACGGAGATTTTGTTCACTTAGGCTCAATCTTTTGGGGCGTGCTCTTTTAGCTCATTTTTAGCCTTTTCAGCTCAGCAGGCTTGTGGATCTTGCTCCCTTGCCCAGCCCTGACTCTGATTTACCTGTGGATCACCACCTGCTGACCCAGGAGTGTCCCTGGGGACACGAGACTCAGGGCAGGCTGTGTGCTGACTTTCCTCCTCACGGAGCACAGCGAGCGCACAGCACATTCAGGTCAGGCTCCTCCAGAGTGCAATCACACACACATCGCTTGGGTGGTTATTAATATTTCATTAATTTGCCAGCTACAGGAGTTTTCCCTTGCGAGATCATTAATAAAATACCACCCAAATAAGCAGGATAACAGGCAAAGTGACCAAACTACAAAACAAGTTTAATTACCTTGGTGTTATACCTTCGCAAGCGTCAGCTTTGAATTGGAGAATTCTATAAACTAAAGCTTTGATGATGCTGGTCTATTGCTTCCTATGTCTTGCCATTTTAATTACTTCTCTGATTTCACACACGGACTTCCTCTATTTTCTTTGGAAGAGAAGTGAAAGTGGGTGTTAATGGAGGGTTGCTGGGAGGATTTGAGCAAAACTTCTCCAGCAGATCACTATGGTGGAATCACCTCGCCAATATGTGAACCTCACCTTAAATTCAACGCTACACAAAGTGGTAACTCTTCTACGGAAAAACAAAAAGATGAGATTATTCAATTAGCTAAATTAAATTTCTTTTGAAGCTAAAATCCGAATTTTTTTCAATAGCTAGCACATGAGACTTAAACTAACCCAAATAAGAAAAGCACAAATCACATTTCAAATGAGATCTATCCATTACTAAAGAAATGCATTTCCAGCTTTTACACTGAACACTTTTAAACTTAAGTAAGACTCCTTGTAAGTATCCATACAATTACATGCCATGTGTGTGCATTTCTTGGTGTATACGAAGTTTATTTTACAGAAATTTCTATGGAAACTACAACAGAAATAAATATGTAATGCTGAGGCCAATTCATGCCTGCCTTAATTTTGGGGGGGAAAAAAAAAAAGTGCATATGCAGGTGTGTATCTCTTAAAATTTCTTTCCTGTTGAAAGTGTTCTCAGTTTCAGATTTGAAATTAATTTACTACACAGTAGACCCTACCAAACTGTACTCTTTTTAAGCCCAAAAAAAGGAAAATGAAGTAGATTTCTTATACAGAGAAGAAGCTGAAAGGTAAGCACTGCTGCCACGACAGAAAGTCAGTCAATAACTGATTCTTTGACGTTTCACTAAAAGAGCTGAATCTTTAGTGACAGAACAGTGCAACCATTTTGAAAATGTACAGATGTAAAATAAGACTGCCTAGGACAAGGAACAATAAGAGACTGACACATGAAATAAAGAAATAATTGTTGTAGTCTGCTCTAATGCTTGGTGTGACTTTGATCATCTTCAGTAACACTTGCAACACGCAGCAACATCAGTTACACAGCAGATTTGCATAGAGGAGCTTCTTTACAGTGCTCATGATGCATTTCTTGAGTCACAGCAATTTCTTGAGCTACCAACCAAATGTACAGAGTCCTCTCTGCCCTTCTGCCAAAGCTACAATGAACTTGGGAATAACTAAAAGAAAAGACAAATTATGGGGCTGCCAAGCGCTGAACCCCACCTGAATAGACAATACAACCTGTAAGATGGTTCAGGAAACAGTTTCAGTAATGCCAGGGCTGTTAAAGTGCCAAGAGGCAGGGCTCTGTGCAAAGGGGGCTCTCAGCATGGCTACCCAGTGCAGCAGCCTGGAGTGTCATGTCTGGTTTTACAGACAAAATCTGAATAAAATGAACTGAATGAGGTTCAGAAAGGAGCCATAACGACTGGAAATCATGATTTATTGTGAAAGGCTCCTGAATCTCTATCCGCTCTCTTTTCTGAAATAGAGCTAAGTGCTGGCCTGATCACAATCCACGCATATCAAGACAGGGAAGAGACTCTAGGCAGGAAAAGGCTCATCATTCTAGCAGTCAAATATGCTGGACATGACCAGTAACACTGCAGGAATTCAGGTAAGAAAACTCCATGTGCTCTGAATGGGAAAAGGTACCAGCCAGCCCAGCAATGGCCAGGGCTTTGTGGAAGCCTTCCTTCAAAAACCACAGGCATTGCCAGTGCACAGGAATCAATGGCCATTTTTTGGGCTGTTTCATGTAGGAGATGAACCCCAGGATTCGCAGTGAGATGGTCTTTGGAAACTGTGGGGTCACGTGAGGCTCAGCCCTCTAAGAGCCTGAGCATTTGAAATTATGCAAATAATAACATTGAAGTGGACGGACTGCTTCTAGAGTAAACTCTTAACTGGACTGTGCTCACACCCTGCAGGGCTCTGGGGTCAGCCCCACTGTGTGTGGGCAGGGCTTTCAGCAGGGATCTGGGGAGATTTTTCATCAAGGACTTCAGTGACGCAAAATCCTGCCAGAACACCACCAACACTGACTGCTTTGGAAAATCCTGCCCTACGTGCATGAGCATTCACTGGTTTCATCCCACTTTTACTATGTAACATGCCTTAAAACATTGCCTTGGGGAGCCTGAAAATGTATTAAAGTGCTTACACAGAAATTTATGCAAATTGCTATGGTAATTTTGAAATTACTTAATTCTATAAAATGCCTGCAGTTTTTAGTGTCCTGTTCCAAGCTGGCTCTTGAAACAATCCTTCAGAGGTGTGAACAAGCAAAGGTGGAACAACTGTCTTTTACATAATGTCACAGAAGCACAAGGGAAGCTTCAAGGAAGCCTGAAGCGTTTCCAGAGGACAGGAGGCAGTGTCTCCTCATTAGGGCCCAGAAGTACTTCAGAAATGAAAAGGGACAGAAACACGTGGGGCTCAGTGACTGCTGTCCTCACATGACCACCCCCACTGCATCTCTAACAGTAGGAGTTTATTTTTCTGCACCTTTTTCCATTAATTTCCAAATTCACCATTTCCTCATTTGAACTGGAAGTCAGTGAGTAACAAAAGTTTGCTCTTCTGCTTTCCTCAAACCAAGTTTCATGGCCAGCTCCACAACAGGTACCCTGGGAGGAGATGTGTAAGAAACTACTTAATACAATGCAATGGGATCTACCTGCACAAAACCTGTTGCCATTTCTGACATGGGGTATTTCCTGTTTCCAGATCATAGTTCCCATCCCTGGACATCCTGTCAAGGGTTCCTCATGCTTTCAGACAGGTTTGCTGTTAGCCATTGTTCATCCAAAGGTGGCCTGTCCTTGGGGAGCAGTGAAGCAGGATGGAAAGAGGCTGAGTCCTTGCTGCAGCACAGGGAAGCTATGGAATTCCTAAGGGAGTGCCACTCACTCAGAAAGGAGGAAAATCCTTGACTACTTTCAGGGAAGGAGGAGGAATGAATAAGGATCCCCTAGTCTGCTGCAACTCTGAACGATAGGTCTTCATAACTGGGGGAAACTCCACACCTTGTAGCTAGAGTCCAGTGGACATAGCAATTCCCTCTGGCCTGAATTTCTATGAAGTCCAAATTCTGACTAACAGTGCCTAAATTTATGAACTCGCCATTTATGATTACTTAGTCATGACTGCCTTGATGGAAAAGAATCTAAGAAACATTTACACATTTTGAATAAATCAGTTAAGAAAAGAGATTTTATCGAGCAGCACATTAAACCAGATGGGCACAGTGGAATAAGTTTCCAGCCCTAATTACTAAGGAAAACAGTGACCTCTTTTCAATTTTAAAAGTATACACAGTAATAATTTACAGGACACAGAGCATCCTGTGGCCTCAGTAAACTCCAGGTCTGGCTGACTCTGAACCACCAGTTCAGTATGTCTTGCTAATGCTCAGAGTATGCTTTTAATATGCTAAATGTATCCCTAAAAGGATACTAAAAGCCTTACATTAGCATATTCTGGATGATCTTTGAATATATGAGCAGGGCAAGAGAGGCAGAGATTCGCTGTCATGGCCTAATTAAAAACAGATAGTGTAGCATATTGACCTAACAAAAGTAATTTTTTCATCTCAACTTATTTCTTCTGTCCTTGTTAGTCCTTTGGCTGGAGCCAGCAAACAGCTGAACTGAACTCCCTTTAACAGCCTCTAGGGTGCTGTTTTTTCATCTCAATCTACATATGTGGCTAAAACTTCTTTTGGGCTTTATCTATTATGAGAGAAGTAAATCATTACATAGTTTATACCTTTCCATTGCCACAATTAGAATTTTTAAGTACTGTCTCTCCGTTTTTCTTCTCTTGTACTTTTTCAAGATGCAGCCATCCACTGTCATCTTCATTACACACCTGTAGTTTAAATTCCTGCCCTCAAGAGAACCATGGCAGGGTTGTCTATTTTGTTTTTCTTAAACAGAGCCTCAATGCAGAGGTTCATTACACTCATAGATGTCTTATCAGGCCCTGGCACTTCCCATAACCTTGTTTTGAAGTTCAGTTCCTTTGAAGGTCAGTCTCTTCACTTGTATCTAGTGATTAAAAAAAACCCACTGGGATGAATGCTGACAGGCAACATAAGGAAAAACACTCAGTCACAAACTCATCATCACATTACTATTATATACTAGTCTGTTTCATCAAAAGCAAGTCACCACTTTGCAAAGTGACTTCTTTGCCTTCCTGCTAAGAACAGTGCTGGTAAATGCTGGTGTGTCCCATGAGGTATGCAATTCAGTCTGGCTGTACCTCCTGACCTGCTCACAAGGTGCTGCAGCTCTGGTGTTAACTTTCAGGGGTATTCTAAAACAGATCTCAGGATTCTCACATATCAGAACTGGCTGAGAATGAAATGTTCCCTTCACAGCTCAGAACTATCAGACACAGAAATCACAGGCAGCAGTAATCTTCAACCCTTGGCAGAGAAAACTACATTTTCAATTCCTGCTTAAAATGCTACTTGCTTGTACGCCACAAATGTCTCTGGCAAATGACAGAGGCTTGCCTACACTGAGCTGATTTCTAGTCTATTTTAAAATAATAATTTTCCAGTTTCCAGTGAGAAAATAACACCTTAAAGGGCTCTATCCTGCCCGAGTAAGGCAAAATGCACATTAGATTCAGCAAGTCAAGAACGCACCTGTAATATTCAGGTTTATATTCTGCCTGGGGACCTATGGATGGGTACCTTAGTTTTTTTGTAGTCTGAAGCCTGAAAACCTGCCAGGCTCTCTGAATGCTGTACAAGCACACCCTTCAGTTCCACTAACAGTGTTCCAGTTACACTCGAGCACCTTCCTGTACTTACATGGTTTTACAAAGACAGCTGATTCCACTTTCAGCCTCAACCCCAAACCTAATCCAGCCTTCCAGGCATAAAAAGCTCTCTGGGTTGCCTAAATTTAGAGGTCCAGAGCTCAGCTTCCTGGGCATAGTGTGACACAGAGATACAGGAAGTGTGGTTCTTCCCTCCATGGTGGGCAGCTACAGCAAGCAGTGGGCAGATGCAATGCCCATCACAGGCACTGACCAAGGGAGCCAGGCCTTTGCCGACTTACACATTTTCCAGAGGTTATTTTTGATTCTTGCACGTAATGCAGCAGCACTCAACATGAAATATAAAGAATAACCCAATACATGTGATGAGGAGATGGGAAGACAGATGCGTTTTCTGCAAATGCCATCCACCCCCCAAAGAATGAACTGCATTGAAGCAGGGGAGAAAGCTAGGGAAGTCTTATAATTATGGAGATTTTTTTTTTTCCCTTCTCCCCAGCATAATGAGTGTGGCCTGGCTGGTCTGAACTTAACAGGATCTGCCACTGAAGTACACAACTGCTGTTCACACTAGAATTGCCTGATAAGTGATAAGCGGGAGCGATAAGATGCAGACACAAACTATGAGCAAGACGCACACTCCATGGTGGCAGGGATGTCCACACAGCAGGACCATGCTGGATTGGCTCCAGCTGGCCTTGGGGGAACTTGCTGTCCTGGCCTGCACACACCTTGGGTTGTGTGAGTGTGGGTTTGTGCTGTCCCCTCCTGGAGCCACCGTGGTGGAGCTGCCTGTGCTCCGGAAGGTGCTGCTCTCGCCTGCTCCGCTGACTGCCGGCAGCCACAAGTGTCCTTGGGCTGAAAGTGATCTCCAAACAAAACGCCTGTGAAGAGTGAGAATTCCTGAAAAAGGCTCTTCTCTTTGCTTAGAGTTCCTGTTAAGTGGTGTCTATTTCTGGACAGATTACAAACCCTGAAGACAGTTGTTGCCACATTTAAAAATAGCCCTGGAGGAAGGCTTAACTGTTCCCTGACCAGCAGCAAGCTGTAACAGCTATTCCTAGATCAAAAAAGGCAACTATTTAGTAAATCCCAAAAAAGAATGAAAGGATCAGGAATATCTCCATGTGACATGACTTCAGAAGTGTCACCCCCACCCAGCCCTGAGTCTGCACCCAAGCAACTATCCCAGTGCTGGAGTTCTGGAATCAAATCCCCAATTTATTACAATGTTGTAGCAACAATAATTGCTACACTTCTCACCTGTGAGAGCAGCAAGAAGACATCCTTGTGTTAGAAGCCTCCAGGAACTTCCATTCACCCTGTCTTGAACTTTGCAGCTCATTTAAGCTGTGGCTCTAATGCCTGGCATTTGTTTGTAATTCCTGTTTACAAGCAAAAGGTGTTACCTGCTTTAAGAACTAATTCAGTAGCAAATTCAGCAAGGGCAGCATCCCGAACAAGGGCTTGTACACACACTTTGTGCTAGCACCCTCTAAGGTGTGGATTTAAGGTGGTGCAGTCAGACCACATCAGCATCTCTGGGGATGGTCTTACACAGGTATGGATGCAGTGTCCTTCACTGCATACTTGAGAAATCAGGGAAAGCTTTAATCTGTTAAATAAACTCTCCTACTGAAATTTAGATGATGGTACGAGCCTTACACAAGTCTATCTTCAGTGGTTTAAAAGTTTATCCAAGTCACGCTGGCTGCTGTTCTGAGAAATTTCACTTCCGAGCTCAGTGTCAAGCCCTGGGATCACTTTTCCAGCCAAGCTGCTCTGTGTGTACAGTTACACACACAAGTGCATCCACACAAGGTGGGAATCTAAAGGAAGCATCTCCCAGCCCCTCATGCTCTCAGCATTCCTGTCAGACTCACATGGTGCCACTTGACCAAGCAGCTAAACCCAACTCCCTTCAG
Organism: Illadopsis cleaveri; assembly: GCA_013399915.1. Classification (NCBI taxonomy): domain Eukaryota; kingdom Metazoa; phylum Chordata; class Aves; order Passeriformes; family Timaliidae; genus Illadopsis; species Illadopsis cleaveri. The sequence goes on along the minus strand of VXBB01003374.1, from coordinate 67,347 downwards.
CTTGTAGTGAGAGCAACCCTAGCCTGTGAATACAGCACCCCATCTTCTCTGCCCTCCTAGCTCTTCATATTAAATATAATGGAACTATATGCTTAGGGACTATTTAAAATACTTTTCCAGGAATAGTCTCAAAGAAATGCTTCCCTTCCTATGATCACATTTTACAAAGGCCTTTTTGAACTGTGGGGTTTACAAGCTCAGTCCTGCCTAACACCAGGGGAGGCAGAGCTCCACGGCACCTGAGTGTTGCAGTTGCCCTCTGGTTAGAGGGTAGAAATGAGCTGAGACACAGACTCCTTGATTGTCACAGCATGAAAAGGGCCCTGGTTTATTCCTCTTCACACCTCAGCCATCCTGACTCCAACCATTCACAGACTCTGCCTGCACCAAGCTCCTGCTGGAGGTTTCCCTTGCAGCCTCTGACTGCTGCTTATTTCCTGCTGAACTCTGACTGCAGGGGTCAGTTTGCAGACTGTGACTGCAGCTTTTACCCAGCTAGACTGTGACTGCAGGTGCCAACAACAGGCTCTGACTGCACACCCAGACTGACCTCACTGCAGGGATTCTCTCTCTCAGGATCCTTCTTCTTCATAATGCTCATATTCATAACCCACTCGGTTCCTCCTCCATGATAATTCTCCCCTCACCAGCTCACTCCCACCCTTTTATCTCACTCATCCTTATTGGCTACAGCTGTGACTCATCAGGGTGAAGCTGTATTGGGTAATTAACACAGCTGTTACTTATCTGGGTGAGGTTACCTGTATTCCCTTCTCCTACATGTGGCTGGCTGGCAGGAGCATAGTGCTGGAGCCACATTTGTTCCCAGATACATCCCACCCAACAGCTCCCACCCCAGCCCAGCCCTGCACCCGAAAAACCAGGGGAAGCATTTCCTCAGGGGGAGATTTGATGAAAAATATAGCAACAAGAAAAAGTGATGAGGACACCAGGTAGCTGTGAGGCACTTCAGCCTTGGAAGACCCTTTCTGAGCAGGTCTTTATCTTGGATGCAATATACCTGTGGCTTTCAGAAAAAAACTTCAGGGGATGTACTGCATATAAAGCATGCGTATGCTTTTAAGATATATACACTTTTTTATACTCAAGTATGATCGGTAAGGAAAAGGGTTTTAAAGCAAACCCTGTGCCTTCAGGTTGTATGTGCAGGTACATAGACACAAACCTTTCCTTTGGGCAAATGCTCATCTAACCTGATTCATGCTGCAATAATGTGCAATTTTCTTGGAGCCAAGCACTGAAGGATGTGATATTGCATAAGGAAATCTCTCATCTTCACTTTAAGTCATTCTTTTGTCATGGGAAATGTAAAACAATTTAAAAATTAAAATATATCACAGACTAATGATGAAAGGTCTCATCCAAAAGCAGTGGGAAAAGCCAGCTAATTTCATTTGATTTTGGCTTTATCTCAGATATTACTCTGATGATTCAGGACAAACTGCCATGCCACGAACAAAGGACCAGAGGGCAGGGCAGCTCTGGGGCAACCAGCACAGCCCAGGTCTCATGGAAGGAATTGCTAACGGGAGTCAGGCAATTCCTGCTGGAAAGGGAGCAGGTTCCTGACACAAAACCTGACACAGCTCAAACTAGTTTCTCTAAAGGAAAACAACTGTAAGGTATGGAGCTCAAATGTAAGTCAGGACAGAGTCCCAAAGACTGTAGGAACATAAAGAACTCTGTAAAAGCAAGGGGAAGTTTAAAGTAATAGCTGCAAAGGATCTTGAAAGCAAGGGAGTCCTTTGAACACAGAAGTGCTGTGGGCAACCAGATACAGATTTACTACACTAAACACAGAAACAGTCTGCCTTTAGACAGTATCAGAAGAAATTCACATCTGTGACCACAGAACATCTCCTTCCCTCTCAATATCCACACAATGCCAGGCTGGAAGTGCACAAGCAGTCTGCTTTATACCGACTGAAAGCTGAAAAGCAAGCTCTTCTTGAATGTGAATTCTGTAAGCAGCAATGATAATGAAATACTGGGGTGGGACTCAATTCCTTATCCACTCCTTAGCCTGGAAATACTGTCAGGGACTGCCACTGCCTTCCTCCTCCCACAGCCAGGACAACATTCCACTCCAGGAGATCAGAAGTGAGGAGCAGCCTTTCCAGAGAAGAAGAGGAAAGGGAAATGGTAAGGACAGGACTACAGGTGTCTGGAACTGCAACACAAGCAAGAGAATTAAATTTCTTCTGAGCAGCTTCAGTGCTATTCTGGGACAGAGTGAACTGCTTGGTACTGGTGACATGCAGGAAATGACTCTGTGGCAGTAATCTGAGCAATCCCTGTTTGAGTAGGGATGCCACTTTTGTCCCTCTTTTGAAGATCAGTCCATACTCTGAGACACCAGCATCAAAATACATTCAGCAGGGCCACGGGGCAGCACTGGACTGAACTAGTTTGGGGGCATTTGTGAATTTTTAATCCCTTTGAGACTGCAGTTTTGGTTTTTTTATGCTGCTTTGGTAATTGATTAATTAACGTGCTTGCAGGAACAGGCATGGCAGTATATGAGTTCAGGAGTACCCTAAAGGAAACATACCACTGCCATTAAATACATGCCCTGCAGGAGGGTTGGCAGGGCCCACAAGAGGCTGGTACCCTCTCTGTCTTAGGTACCCCCCAAGAAACTTGCTCTAAGTGACTTGTAGGCTAAATTTATTCTACTGGCCAAACAAGGGTGGACAGCACAATAAAGAGGGGCAGCTTGCCCAAGGTCATTCAGGAATGGGGTGCCTGTACCTGCAGCCACATCTCCGGGGCCTCAGGCCAGGGTCTGCCACCTGGAAGATGCTCCCTGCCACATTTGATCACAACCCTCTGCACAGTTTTTGACTGGAGGTGAGACTAATAGGCACAGCACTCCAAAGTGGCTATGAGCATATATTGAGGCTTATTGAGGCATAAATCCAGGAAACCACATGTTCAGGTGATTTCCAAGTTCACCTAAGCTTTATGAAACCTATTTTTTAGCCAAACAACTGTAAATGAGCAGTGTCTGGTGACATTTTATTACATTTTCCCTTATTATGCCTTAGTGGTAAATTGTTCTCGCCAATCAGTGTCACAGTATCAGAGAGATTCTTAGAGAGAGTCACCTAAAGAAACTAGAGATAAGAGATTTGACTGACTGTCTCTGCAAAATGGGCTTCTTTTCATTTTTCAGTGCAGGTCAGAGTCCTGATTAAAATAATAAACCAACACAATGATCAATTAAGAGAGTGGAGAAGTGGGTATGCTGTCAAGACTAGCAACCATCCTATAGAATAAATCAAAGTAACAGCAGCACTAATTAAAGAGCAGTTTACACTCAATGTTACACAAAGTACTGTTGAGAATCATGTTTTACAGTGATGCTATTAAGGATATTTACATCACAATGATGAGGAAGAGCACACCATCAAGGATTTTTCTTTTCCAGTTACATTCAAAATAACATGAATATTTGATATATTAATTTACAATTACCCCACTCTGACAGAAGAGTATCCACCCATGGAAACACCCATTTTTTAATGGTGCTAATAATGAACAGCACATTCATAAAGTTTTCAAAGGCTGCTGAAGAAAACAGCTTAAAACCACAGATGTTTATATCCCCTTCCCATATATTTTGGTTAAGACTGTTGTGAGTTATACAAGAGCCAGTCAGAGGACTATGCCTTTTATTTCCATTTCTAAGAGGTTATCAAGGGCTCACCCACTTTGCCATTTGGGATTTCTGTGGGTTTGCTTAAAGAATACCAGAAACCTCTTGTTGTATCCTCCTTGTCTGTCGTCCATCACTTATGAGCTGGCAGGCACCATTCACCATTTGGAAAGCAGGCCTGGCATGAGGGTGGCAGCTCATTAAATGCTGTTCCTTGGAGCTAATGAACTCCCACTAGCTGAATCCTACATTGCAAGTGACTGGCAAAGCTCAGACCTCCCTGCTGCATTCCCTGGCCATCACACAGCACAGTGCACTCCAGCAATTAACAGGAAAACTCACGCAAATTTTGTTGATACTGGATATAGAGCCGTGTTGCTGCACAGTGGTTGTCAAAACCAAGTTTGCTGATAATAAAGTGTTCCTATGCAAGTGAATGAGGCAGCCTGCAGTCTTGGTGTTTATTGTATTGCAGTGTTAGGGGCTCCCAACTCTGAATATTCATGGTGGGGAATTAAGCCCTAATTTTCAGATGTCAACAGTAGCTGATGTTTAGTGTTCTTGGTAGAGCTTTAGGTTGTATGAGAAATAAAAAGCTAGACATACAAACCTTCCTTAAAGTAGCAACTGGAAGGAAGGCTCTTAAAAAGGGCACATTTAGGTATCAAAATGAAAGACATTCAAACAACTGCATACTTGGAGGGTTTAGAAGCAAACAAAACACTCTAGGCCCTAATTCTGCAAATGTTTATACATATGCTTCTTTAACTGGGAAATCAGTATTTTACTAATTTACTCATTACTATTTTATATCAGTGCTTCACTTTCAGCATTTTTCTAAACGCTAGGCTCAAAGCCTGCTGAAATACTCCTAAGCAAGTAATAAAACAAGGGTAAGCTAGTTACTCTGAGGATGGCTCTGTGCCCTGTGAATGAATCTAAAGGTTCCTCAACTTCTGTTTGTTAAACCTTTTTAAAAGCCTCACTCATTGTTTTCAACAAACTGTGAGAAAGACGAACAGATTGGATGCCGAAAAGGTCCATCTGGGACAGAGTCACCAGGGAGAAGGATGACACACAGAACTGCAGCTCTTTGCAGTGCTCAGAAGCACATCAGGGAGGAGAGCTCCTGGAAGATGGGCTTTCCCACCTCTCCAGAACATGTGACAGAATCACTGAGGGGCTGCTGACTGCCCCAACATCCTCTGAACACTCTGGGCCTGCACTGAGGTTTGATCTGTTTGTGTCAGTCACTAGATGAGAGCACAAGTGCCACAGCCAGAGTAGCAGAAGGTACCACAGATCTTGAAAAGCCTGGAAGAAAACCCACAAAAGGCACAAAGTCTGCTGTACATTTTAAGTGCCCCATCAGTGTACTGAATTGTTTGCTCTTCTTCCACTGGGCCCTGAAAGAAGCTAAAATATCATTTTTTACCAATAGCCAAACAGTTGTTAAAAGTAGGAAACGGAAGCTTTTCATAAAGCAGGCTCTTGTAAGTCTATCCTATCCCATCCTGCTCTTCTCTCTGGTCCTCAAGAACTAGTCCTGAACACAGTCCTGCTTTGCAGAGCTTGTTGTTCTGGTGTTAGCCCAGAGTCATCAATCTGTGGCTTTCAGGTGCTCTGTGATTTTCAAATGTAATCACAGAGTCCTTTCTGGTATTCTTGTGTTGCTAAGGAATGTGTAGTTCTTATCCCAGGCTGAAGTTTCTCACCACAGTCCTACATTCCCTAGGATGAACACATTAATTAAAATGTCACCATGCCATTTCTTTCTGCATGAGACCATGGGCTTTTCATTTTAAGAATGCAGCAACAAGGTGGTAGAAATGCAAAAATGGCCTGTGGGAAGATGAGAGCGTTACTAATTACATCTTCCACCTGCCTGCAGTCCTGAGATACTACTAATGAAATGTAAGAGTAAGATCCAAGGCAAGCAACAGGCTGCAAATGGGATCCTGGGCACTTCCCAGCTCCCACAGAACCAGTCTGGATGATTTCAATAGTTGTTCGTGCTTTTCAGCTCTCAGTCACAAGGCTTGGACAAAAGACAAAAATTGATTTAACAGAGAGTGAATGTAATGCTCTGCAAGTAGCTTAGACTGCACCAATTAATCAATTACCCAAGTACATTCCACTTTAATACATTCATTACTATTCCAATCTTTAATCAACTGCTTGTTCCACATACAATGAGGTTCCTGCATTTCTGTGTAAGGAACAATATTCACTTTGCAACAGAAAACCACCACTTCCATTGCCAAGCATGAAAAAATCAGAAGTGTGTTGATGGCTGTATGATGTGAACAATTCTGTAACAGGCTTACAGGCCATGCTGGCACTTGCTGTGGCTTTGTTTGATACACCCACTAAAAATATTTACTGGAGATTAGGAGCAGGAACTGATCAGAAGGATGTTTTTGCCTTCATGTCTCAGTTTGGCATATGCAACTGAAACTGCTGCAACCAGCTACTACATTTCCTAGATTCAGGAGCTTTTCGAGCTGTGATTTTTTAAAACTTCTTTAAAAGCAGAAATAAACTTTGAAAACTGCATGCAGCACCTCCAAGCCTTCAGCTGTTTTGCTGCCCTTGCCCCCTCTTCTGCCTCTAACTCAGGGCAGCTCCATTGCCAAGGGAAATGGCCCCTTTAAAGCAGCAAAACCTCTTCCCTGACTTTAACAGGTGTCAGAGTACGTCCATAACAATTCTGTTGCTATGTAATTAACAATTAATTTTTTCATTCACTTAATCTATAAAATGGGCTAGCTGGATGTGACTGCTGCAAGTCTTTGAGTGTACAGAAATTTCTCCTATTCGCTCCCACAGGGGAGAGTTTCTGCCAGAAATAACTGAACCCCCATCACCAGTCAGGAAGGTCTTTCTGTAAGGCCCCCCCTCTTCATCAGTGAGGAGTCATGGTGACAGGGGACCAGAGTGTGGGGTGGGAGAGGAAAAATGAGATCTAGGATTGAAGGTAAAAGTGGATCAAAAATTATCTGCAGGAGTAAGAAAAATGTGTTTGTTGATAACGAGTGCAGTGTTTGATGTGCGGACGCACTTCACTATCTAGCCTTTCATCAAGAGCCAGAGGATTTATCCTTCAGGCAGGAGAGATGGAACAGCTTAAAATGGTTAGTGACCACAGAAAGGATTAGCACATTATTATCTTTTTAATCCACAAGATTTACTTTTTCAGGATTTATTGGAGCTAATACAAAAGTGATTAGTGTTCTGGTTTTGCCAAAGTAAGAGGTTGTTTATGACTCCATTCCCACACTTGGCCTGTAATAAACAGATAGTGCTGGCTGGAAAGTGGCCAGCAACAGAAAGTTTCATCTTTTACACTGTATTCACAGAAATAGAAATGACTTGTACATTTGCCAGTAAGTCCCAACGAGGACCTTCTAAAAGTAAAGCCGAAGTATGTTACATTATCCCACCCTGCAAGCACACAAGAAAAGGTTGTGTGGAAAGTTCTTCAGCTTTTTTGCATTTGCTAGACATGTGCTATTTTTGCAAAAGTGGGATAAACCAGCCCCCAGCATTCCAGAATCTTGGCCAGCCCGCGAGACATCATGTCAAAAAAATGTTGAGATGTTAAAAATAATCAATGTTATTTTTTGTATGTGCAGTCCATCTTCTCAGAATTTAGGATTCATATTTTTCACTTCTGCTCTGCCTTTGTGATGTCTGGCAATGGATTTATTTGTTTTTAAATGGAAGCTGAAATTCTCAGGCCATCACGAAATTTGAGCACCTAAGGTTTTCAGAAGAATCCTCAAATTGACTTTCACAAACCTGTCTGTGTAACTTAAGATGTTCAATCTCTTTTTCAGAATAGCACAGGAACCTGAGACTCCAGGATTGTGGCCTACCCTTTCCAAAGTGGACTTGTGTTCCTAGTGCATATCAGTTTAAAAGGTTCTTAGATGGCTAGCTCCTACTAATGTGAGTTACATGCTTCTCTGTTTTTAACTGTGTGGCCATCACCACCTTTTGAAAACAGGGCTTATTATTTTCAATCTTTGGCTTTTGAAAGTGACCCTTATAATATTGCTACAAGAAGAAAACTGGTCAGCTGGAGGGATAGACAGACAGACGTGCAGAGAAGGAACAAAGCAGAAAACTTTCTTTTCCCCATCTTATTCCTTTGCAATGAGTATTTCTACTAAATCTCTCCAGCATGTAAATGCTCCTTTGGGAATAAAGATGCTAACATTGAAGGAGAAGAAACCTAGTTGTGGGTTGATTCCTTTAGTTCTTTGCTCACTGTGAGGAGAGCTTTCTTTTCTTCTCCTTGGTTTGGACAGCACATCAAATGTGCATTGCTGCAGAGCTCTGGATCAGGTCAGGGTTTTGGGGTGTCTGCTTTCCTTTAAAGGTTACGCCTGTGTTGCAATCGTGGTATCTCAAGTGGATGTTCTGGGCTGGCTTCAGGCCACTCAGCTCTCAGCCTGTGACCAGTATCACTTTGGTAGCATGGGGAACGTTCCTGGCCTGCAGCCCAAATGTTTGCTCAGTGCCTGGGGAAGCCTCTGTGGCTCATGCCGGGTTCCCTCACTCCACCTCCAAGGGCAGCTGAGCCAGGAGGCAGCTGGGATTTCCATCCCTGGGCTCTGTGCACAAGGCAGAGCCCACAACCACCCTGCATCCTCAGGCTGCAGAATTACTGAATTCTTCATGTGCTGAGGTTGCCACTTTCCCCTGTGAGGCAGCCCCTGTGCCAGACCAGAGCACCCCGGAGGGGCAAGGGAAATGCTGGAGCTGCTCCTGTCCATCTGTATGTCACCAAAGTTATAAAGAATTTAAACTGTAGTTTAAATCAGCCCTCACTCTCCTTCCATTCCCTGTATTCATTTCATACCCACATCTTGGTTTCCATGAGGATTGTTTCTTGCAGAGCAAGGCTTTTAAAACAACCCTGGGAAAACTCCCGCAAGGATTCAGGTAATATACTTCCCAATCACACGGCAGACAGGTGGAAAACATGAAAGGAAAAGAGTCAATAGCTGCTTGCTATCTCACCCCCTCTGAACTGCGAAAATTTCTTAGGGAGCTGTGAATTACTCCCCTATTGTTCTTGCTACATTATTATTTTGAAGTGGCTCATGCCTGTGCTATTTGGTTGGCTGCTTTGTTTGCCTTATCAGTTTGCTGGGTGATGTATAATTAAAAAAGCCCTGTTCTACCACCTCACTCACAGATCTCTTTAGATAATACACCAAGTGTGAGAGTAAGAAAAACACAATGTAAACTTCAGCCGCTGCAGTTTCCTTGTGCATTTATTGAAATCCTCCCTTCTGGCATCCATGTCTCTCTCCTTGAGGATGGGCCTGTGCTACAAAAGGCAGTATTTGTTTCCTGGTGACATCTGTGTGCATGACAGTGTGTTGACATAAGAAAGCACAGCCTCTGGTGGCAGGGGAAGCTGGACAATCCTCCCCAGCTGCTCAGCATCCGCCGTTCCTGACAAAATCTCCCAGGAGGTGCTTGGAGATACACCTGGAGATGGCAATTGCAGATTAGAGCTAGACAATACATTTCTAAGTGCCAGGCAGATAACTGTCACAGAGAACAAACTCAGCACCTCCTTCAGCCCCAGCCAATGCCACCTGCAGCCCTTTCTCCTCCCACCTCTTCTTCAGAGCCTCAATCTGTGTGACACATTTATGCCACTTCTGTCCTCTCTAACACAGCCTTTTTTTTTTTTCTATCACTGAATGCTCAGTTTCTGTCCAGGCTCTTCTCATGTCTTGATGACAGCATCTCTCCTTTAAGAAGCAATTTGACCCTTCTCTTTTTCCTTCTGAATTCCACTGTGTGACTACTTTCCTAGCTCACCACTCGAAACAATCTTTTTTCTTCTCCCTGCATCTCATGTCTCCTCATCACATCAAATAAAAGCAAATTTTATTCACTTTCAGGATCTTCCAGAGCCTATCATTCTCTCATACACTATTTATGCCTTCTCCCACCTTCAATAGGGCTGTCATGCCACCTTTCATCAAACACTAGATCCATTTTCAAACATCTTTTGTTCTTTCCTCTATGCTGTATCTCAAAGATGCGGACATCCAGCAAGTTATCGCATTGACCTTTCAAATCCTTCCCCTCAAACCCCCTTTGCCTTCAAACAGAAAAGAAACTTGGCTGTCTTGGGAGCTCTGGATGTGCAGAACTGGTGCTCCATGAGAAGCTGCTCTGTCTCCCTGTCTTTGCTTCATCCACCTCCCTGGGTCCACTGGTGGCCTCCTGTCTTGATCACATTGAGCTATTTAGCACAGGGGCTATTTTTTTTCAGTCTTCTCCTAGGAGTTTCTGAGCTGCAACTGGGAAGTGCTGCTCACAGATGAGTCTGCTGTAAACTGCTGATCCTTATCTAGAAAGGAGTAGCTCAGGTCTACACATTATCATCTACAGAAGTTTAGATTTACTTGCAAAACTGTGGCCTAAAACAGGAACACAGCCCCTAATTTTGAAATGTCTATGCTGAAACACTTTTCATGACAAGTAAAAGCAAGCTCAATGTTTATTGAGGATATTTTGCTGCTGTTGTTTAATACTGTCTCACCATCTGAACCTTGGTAATAGGTCCAGCAATCCTATGTAAAAACCAGGCAAACCACATTTCTGTAATCCATTTAGGGTGCAAAGAGCTTATACAGCACCAGCTATCACAGCTCAAATGCTGAGTGACAATTTATGAACAAACAGCTCACAGATCTGTAGCAACTGGCACACCTGAACCACATCCCACGTCCTGTCTTCACCAGGAATAAAGAGAAACCACAGCACTCACTGCCATGCTCAGCAGGATAGTGGGTTAGGCTTCAATTCCTTTCCACACTATCAAGTGAAGCAGAGGTTTGGCCACAAGTGTCAGTTTGGGCACTTCAGATTAGCTCTAGGTGGCTGAGATAAAAAGGGCCTGGCAGCTTAGTGGTTGAAGGGACTCTGGTATGTGGCACAAAGAGACACCAAGCTCAGCCAAAGCTGAGAGGCGCTGCCTGAAAATGGAAAGAAACCTTTGCTTGAGGGCTCCAAACTGTTGTTTGGCTGGGGGGCATTAGGCAGGAGGGTAGAGAAGTAGGTCTGTAAGCCTTTTGTTTCTCTTCCCTTCTCCAGATCCCAGGGCACAGAGCACCTTGGAAAAAAAAAAAGAACTAAACAATCTTTTTCAAACAGCTGCCTTGCAGAAAGAAGGCTGCTACTAAGGTGTTTGGGCAATGGTAGTATCACTGCAAAGTCAAATTTAGGGGCAGGGTGAGTAGGGCACCCTTTGCCCACAGTTAACAGGGCAAAGATACCTTTTCCCCCAAGGGGTCACATTGCTCTTGGCCAAACCAGTAGCAACAAATAAGAAAGGTCTGTTCACACACAGCTTGCACTGGTTTAACTGAAATCAGTTTTGAAGTCAAGTCAGTTCATCAGGTATGAAATCCCAAGAGAGTGTACTTAACTTAGTGCACAGACATCAATTTAGCTCATCTGAGTTACTGAAGTAGGCTAAATCAATACAAGGCACTTGTAAATGGATTTAAAAGAACATTCATGTGGGGTTTGTTTCAATTTAACAGGTTGTGTTAAGGAGCAATTTTATTTAAACCCGAGCAAGGTTTCTTTGTTGGCTATCCTTAAATCCTAGATTACAACTCTAATTACTCACCTAAGAAAGTAGAGAGGGAAGCAACCCTTCCATGTATCTCTGAGAGAAGTCCACTGAGCAGAGAAACACACAGGCAGCACTGCCACTTCATCCTCAGGAGCAAAGCAGTAAGGGTTGGACAGGCACACTGACAAAACATTTTTTTCTATTTATACCAGAGGGTAAATTAGCAGATTAATATTTACCTCCAGCCACTGCTACCAGCCTGAAGGGGAAATGGAGCAGAATGAGGCCAGCAGAGGTCATAGCTCATTCAACCCATCAGTGTCATCAAATTTGCTCAGCAGAGCTTTGATTACTTTTCCAAACTTCAAGGCTGGTTTGTGGCAAGACATTTTTGTAGAAAGGGAGGAATAGAAGGCTTAAAACTAAGGCCATGTTAACATATTAATAAATCTCTCAAGTAGCAAAACTATTATCTTTATTTGGGAAGCTGAATGCTTCTGAATATTAAATCTAAACCACTAGCTCTGTTCATCTACAAGTCTTGTTGCTGGATGAGGTGGGGGCTGCAGTGAGGTTTATGGGGCTGGCACAGGGCTAACTGCACAGCCCATGGGATTAAGCTGTTATGCATTCACAGCCATTAAAACATCCCTCTCAGCTCTTCTTTGACTCACAAAGAGGAGGATGCTGCCCTTGCAACCTCAGCCTGTGCATCTTTTAGCTCTGTGCCTGCTTTTAAGGCATCGAGCCTCACTCACAGACCACCAATCTCTAAAGCAGGAGAGCCTCTGAGCCTGGCTGCTGCTGCAGTGTTTGGGGACTGTCACCTCCACCTGCCAGCAGCCCTGCAGAGCGCACCTGGATCAGCACTTCAGGGAACATTTTACTGTCAGCAAATGCCAGCCAGAGGCAACCCCTGGAATGGGGGCTCTGACATCCAACTGAAGAGTGCCATGGGGGGGGAATTCAAAAGATTAGGGAGTGTGGCATCACCATTTCAGAACAAAACACAATTAATTCCTGCCTGGTCACAGTGGGACTGGCAGGACATATCCAAGCTGTGGATACTCCAGGCTTTGGATGTCCTGCCAATGCCAATCAATGTCCAACTCCCTCAAAACACAGCTTGTACCTATTGATTCAACATGAAGGAAAATCTTTTGTCAGCCCTTGGGGGCTCCTTCCACAGCCTAGGACACATTCAGCTGTGTCCAGCCCAGCTTCCCCATCAACCACATTTGGGACAGGGTGCTTTGCCTTCATCCTCCCTTCGTTTGCCTTACCCTTTTCTGCACTATAACTTTTTTATTAATGCTTGACTCTCCTCCACATTGCATTTTTTATTAGTGTTTGCAACACTGTGCTCAGGATAATGGACAATAATCTTTAACTGGCTGAGGTTTGTAAAGAATATTAGGGGAAGATGACTGTTTCATGGAAAGGAAATTCAGTTAACTCCACCAGAGATGAGAAAGCCATCTCTTGGGCTACACATCCACTCTGCTTCCTGTACAATGCTAGTAAAGAGTCATTTCAGCAGGATTTGGCCTGGGCCCTCAAACCAGGTTTGAGGGTCAGTCATGACCTAAAGTCCAACACTAGTTCAGGTGCACTTATTTGATGTTGCTTTGGCTTAACAAGAAGGAACCAGCATGCTTTTATAAAAGAAAATTCAATTTAAACCAGATTCAATTATTATTTTATTGTTCAATTAACATAATTTGTTTGATTGAAAATACAAGTTAATTGTTAGGAGGAGAAAGCATGCAAAGCTCTTAAATAAGACATACCTTTTCATTTTTAAAAGAAAGGTGGTGCCTAGCACTTTCATCACTTTCCCCCTTGTTTTTCCAACTGTTCCTTTCCCACAGAAGGCTTCCCTGTCAGACATTTTTCAATTTTAAAAAAGTTCCCTAAGAATCTTTCACTCATCCTAAATCTACACACATGAGGCTGGAGGGGAAGGGCAGAAGTTTAAACAAGAACATCTTAAATCTCCCCACATAAATTCATCCTGCCCTCAGGTACTCATACCCCAGAGTCATTTTGGAAGGTGACTGACCTTCCTGCTGATGGAACCAGCATCCAAAGTTTCCACAGCCTGTGGCATCAATCTGAATGCATGTCCAGCCAGCCAGTTAAAAAAAAAAACAACAGAAAATACAGCCCCAAAGCACCACCACAATCTCCTCCCTCCAGCGTGGCAGACAGGGATGTCTTTGATGCTGCCCTTCCTTCTGTGCTGCCTCCCCCCCTCCCAAGTCAAGAGTTTCAAACCCAAAGCACGTGGCTCAGCTATTTCTGACAGGCAGAAGCAGAAGTCAGCTCCTCAAGGAATTCCAACGTGAGCACAGCATTTGTACAAGGGCTGGACAGATGGATGTGCTTTCACTTCTAAGCCTTAAAGAAATGAGAGTACATCTATGAAACTTTCACCAAGGAGAAAAACAATGAAATAGAAAAGAAGAAAAAAAAAAGGCAAGGCAAAGGGGTTTCAGAGAAGACAGCCCCTTGAGCGATTTCCAAACATCAAAGAAAAAGGCCTCCAGCGTGTTCTCCTCATCTGATACCTTTGTTCCCCCACTCCATGCCCGCAGGCATGTTCCTCGTGATGCACAAAGGGCTCCTGCAGATCCCGGACAGCTCCGTGTCCACACATATTACCTGCCTCCAGCTCTGACTCCCTCACGCTGGCACTTCACACCAATCACAGCTCATTTTCCGGGGCTGAAGGCAGGTGGGACTGACCAGGGAGCCTGCAGTCCCAGAGAACTCCAGCAGGTCTGTATCCAACAGCCTGCCTGCTCCTTCATCCTCCATGCAGGCACAGGTGAGCTGCTGTTCTGCCGTTCCTCCTGGGGTACCTGCTTGGCTGTTTCCCACTCCCCCACCTCTGTTCACTCTGATTTCCCTGCTGCACGGCTGCATTTCTGTTTCCCTCCTCCTATTCTCTTTCTATTTTCTCTTTCTATTTGCCCTCGAGGCTCCCTTTTCCTGCCCATCTCTGGCTTGCCTCTGTGTCTTTGCAGAGGTGCAGGGCAGATGCTTCCTCTATTTTCCCTGTTCACACAGCACACTCAGGCCCAGCTGCCTGGAACTGCTGCCCTTGGATACATCCCGGGCAGCACCTCCAGCCTCCGGGGTAGGGAGTCGGGAGCGCACGAGTCAGGTCAGGAAGGGCCTATCGCGATTGTCAGTCAATTGACCATTGTCACTGTCAGCTCCCTTTACTTTCCCCAGCCACAGGAAGAAGGCCCTGACAGCAAACCCCTTGCTCCCCACTAGGGACTGCTGTTGGCTGCGAGCAAATTCGGAAGCTGTCAAGGGTTTTCCTCACCCCGGACACTGCAGGCAGCACCTGTCAGTGCAGCACTGCAGAGGCCCTTAGTCTGTTGCACCTTCTTTTACAGACTAACACCCAACACGTCCTGTTAACAGCAGTGATTCCCTTTCACATCCCAGGGGACAAAGCTTGTGTGATCAAACTCTGTTTCAGATAATCTCTTAATGACCTGCTGCTCAGTGCTAGCTCTGCACTGCTCAAGCTGCAAATACTCCCTGGGGGCTTTGATGAGACTCGTCCTGGTGCTGGGCAGGCTGAGACTTTGTGACACTGCAGGAAACAGGTTGGTGTGCAGCCAGGGAACAAGCAGGCTGTGCTGGAGCCTTGCCTCTGTCAGCCTACGTGACACTCACCCCTGTGCTGAGTGTTTGGGGGCTGCTCTGTCTCCCCTGTCTGCAGGGGCTTTCCTGCAGCTAAATGCAGCAAAGGAAGGTTTTTGGTTCATTGCCTCTCCAGTCCCTCCATATAGGGTTTCTAGGGAATTTCTCTCTGAAGCAAATGACATGAAAATGAACAGGCATGAAAATATCCTAGGGACAGCAACTACTTCCAGTATGTAAACCTGGGGGTCTGATCCAACCTTCTTTGAACTCAGGACTTCTTTCTTTTTGCAACAAATTGTGACCTGAACCCAAACTTACTACTTCTATAGGCTGGCAAGAAAAGCAAGAAAAAGGAGCTCAGTCTTGGACTTGGGTTTAAATGCAGATCTGTGAGGATATGCTGCTTTCCACAATTGTGTGCAAGGTCACTGAAATGCCTCTGCTGAGCTTTAAGTTCATGCACTGAATTGACACCTGATCCCTACAGTTTTGTGCCATTTTGAGCCCTAGAAGTCAGCAGCTCCACAGGGCTGGAGGCTGGTCCCTCTGCCCCACCAGTGGCTCACAGCTCATGTCCCCACTGTGGATGGTGACAACTGGAGTATCCTGCTCAGCAACTTGCCTTTGGCCAGGGAGTGCAGATAGATTACATTCCCCATGTAACACAAGACTTTAATTACTTTACAAAAGCACAAAATTCCTTGTCAGCTGTAGCCTGTCAGAAGGAAATGAGAAAATCAATGAATTCAGAAGACTGTAGAGAGAAAGGGGGGAAAAGTAAAAAAATAAAAAAACCCAAACCAAAAAAACCCCCACTGAAATTAATGCTTCTTTCATTCATCTGAAGAAGATATACTACTGGAGCAGCAAGGATTTAAATGTCTAGAACACCTAATCAAGACTTAGCCTAGGCTAGGGAGAACAATCCAGCTGTTTTCTTTCCCAGGCTGCTGGGAAGCTGGGATATCTATTTGTTCAGCAGTGCTGTCACTATAAACTGTACAATCCTTCCCAACTGTTAACGCTTACTGCACTTTAGTTAAGTTATAGTGCAGCTCAGCACAGATCTGTCTGCCAAAGTTGGATATTTGGAAATGTCTCCCATTCCTGACCCATGTGATTGAAGTGGGGGGATTACTCTGTTCAGATGTTTAACTCCCTATGAAGCATGCAGACAGAGAAATCCCCATGCTGCTGAAGCCCTGGGATCACGGAAGCCAGGCAAAGCTACTCCATTACCACAAGGCTTCAGTGTTACTGGATTTATCTTGATTGCCCACATTTCCAGAAAGCTAAAGGGTGTTTCACAACTCTAGAACATGGAGAATTTCTTGCTTCATAATTGAAAAATGCACAGGTAGAACTACTGCAGAGAAGTGAAAAAGAGAAATTGCCAAAGAAAAAATAGAATGAGTGGTGTTATTATTTTACATAGCATTATCAGGTAACAATGGCAACATACCTGGATGTATTTTTTAATGACATTTAAACTAACATTTGACAGTGTTAAAGTTGAATCCCACATCACACCAGATCTTCTCTGAATAGCATTTTCAATGACACCCTCAAAATTGGTCTAATTAAAGCAGGCAAGCATTATTTGCTCTGTTGTAGAAGTGGTATGATTCACAAGTAGAAGTAGATTACTGCAGGGCTACGAACGATTTCCTCCATCTACCCTAGACCCAAGTCTTTACCTGCTGACCCTTCCTTACCCAGCAGCCACATAATTAAAACTCTGACAGCCCAAGGAAACATGCTTCTGTTTGCAGGAATGATCTGCTGGGTTATTCAGCACAAGCACAGGGCCCACGTGGTGTGGTCACCACCATTCCCAAAGCCAGCAAGGCTGGATGCTGGCTCAAGGATCCCTGGCCAGAGCTCTCAGGGCGGACATGCCTTGAGTCAGCTGTCATTAGCAGGTATTAATCCTGGCAGAGCACCCTGTACACAACATCCTTAAAAAGTCTTAAGTGGATGTTAGACACTAGTTAATTTATAAATTAAAGTATGAATTAAATTATCCACTGAAGGAAGTAAAGGCAATTTAAATTTCAGTTCATTAAGAAGTCAAGGCAAGTAAGCCAATTTACACCAGATAAGGATTTGGCTTCGTTTCTCCTCCCCTTGATTTTAAGCCCTGCTTTGTTGCAGGAGAGGCTGTGTGACATGAAGTTATCCTGCTGCATGACAGTACTGGCTCATGTCAATAATGCTGTGCATTACTTTCAATAAGCTGGTTTAGACCTTCTGCAAGAGATGTGACTCCTAGTTCATGCGTAAGCATTGGGGGGAAGGGGAATACCAGCACACATGGGGGGACTCTTTGAATTTCTAGTTTATAATATTTAGCAGTATATCATTATTCGGATGAGCTTTTTGCCTAAATCCTTGCCATAGCCATTCCAAACAAGGTTGCACATTTCTAACACTATAGAGAGATTTGAAAACAGTGAAGTGCTGTGAAATAAAGGAAACTGAGCATAATTTGTTGATCAATGAGTTGCAAAGAATCACAGACATTAGTTATACTATTTAGCATGAAAAAAGCATATCCAAACCCTTCAGAGACACTGCGCAAAATTCTAGCCTTGCTGAAATTTAAAAACCAACGTCCTACCTTTGTTACTGGACAAAATAAACTCATGAATAGAAATTTCACAAGGCTCAAAATCAGTATTTCTTTCTGGCCATATAAAACACAGGGTTTTTTGCCTTGCTAAGACCTGTGAGCAATTTTCTGCCGGCTGGAGGCACTTGCTCCTCAGCCTGCAGGTCGCTTCTCTGGGATTCCTTGGGGCCACATCTGCAGCCTAGGAGAGGCTGGAAGCATTCCCAGGTATTGATGCCAAGTGGCAGGGAGCAGCCCGAGCCCGTGCTCCCAGTGCCACCAGGGCTGGATCCTGGCTCTCCTGGCTGTCAAATCACACCTGTGATGTCTGAGGAGAGCAGCAGCTGGAATGGGATGATTTTTTTAAATGATTTGTTTCCCCCCCGCCCCGGGAAAGAGTCTAACAGGGGGAGAAAAGCCAGACATGCTCTAGCAGGCACACTTGGATTTATGAGCCTGAGGGCAGCCACAAGCCTCGTTCCTTCTCTCGCATAGGGACAGGGTGANATTTTTTTTTTTTTTTTTTTTTCCCCAGGGAAGAGTCTAACAGGGGGAGAAAAGCCAGACATGCTCTAGCAGGCACACTTGGATTTATGAGCCTGAGGGCAGCCACAAGCCTCGTTCCTTCTCTCGCATAGGGACAGGGTGAGCAAGGGGGACTCAGGGCTGGCTCTTTGCTTGTCCCCGAGGTCTGTGGCACTAGACTGAGAATCCTCCACAGCCGCACTTCCCTTGGGAGAGCAGGTGTTTGTTCCTCTCTCTTCTCCTCCCCACTGGCTCACCACAAAGCCGTGCTGGATACCGTGGGCAGGGCAGCCGGGAGGATGCCAGTTAAAAAAAAAAATGGGCAGGCACAGCGCCGCTGCAGCCTCTCCTCCGGAGAACTCCTGCGGCAGCCCCGCACGCAAAGGGGCCGCAGGGATTTTTAAACCAATTCCTCACGCCTCCATGTATCCTAGCAACCCCTCTCCGAGGTGACGGGTGCGATGCCTCGCCCACCTGTTGCACGGGCAGCCTGAGGCAAGTCACACAGCGCTTTCTTCCCGGCTCATCCCGAGAATCCGCCGCGGAGATTAAGGAATGCGGGAATGTGCCACAAGGAGGGTCATACCCCGGCACCCCTGGACGCCGCTGCAGCCTCTCCTGGCTCCTGCGTGTCCTCCAAGGAAAGGTGCTGCTGGCACAGGCTTTGTGAGCAAGGCGAGAAAAAGGGGGTGGCCTTCATCCCTGCTGCAAAAATCCCTGATGTGCCATCACTCGTGATGTGCCATCACAGGTGATGTCCTGCTCAGACATCCAAGCACCATTTCCAAAAGAATTTTAGGTCCAAAAAAAGGCACAGCGAACAAAACTTGGCCCCTCCCATGCCCTTCCCTCCAACCTGACTGAGCTGCAATATAATCACAGTAAATGAGCTTGTTACGAAAAAAAAACCCAGAAAACTGCTCGAAAAGCAACCTTTTTAAGGAGTGATGCCACTCCAAAGTATCCTTTATCATTTTCAGTTTCCTGTGGGGAAAGAAATACTGAAAACATTATAGAAATAACCATCAAGCATTAAAGTTTTGCTCTGCAGAAAAATAAAAACTGAATTTAATCAAAAACTGAAAGATATAAAAGCAGTTACAAAAATCTGTTGAAGGGGAAATTTACAGTTTTACAAAATTTACTTTCTACACCTGTGGAAATGGTCCTTTCATTATGATTCTCCTGCTCATCAAATTAGATTTCCTTTGTTTGGCTCTCACTGATCGAATGGTTTAAGCTGCAATATATCCATTTCTCACTGGAACCTCAGTTATCTTAATGTATCATTCATTTGCATTCCTGGAACACAAAGAAAGAAAACCCCTAAACATTTTGCTGTGGGTTTGTTTCTTTTTTGTGTTACTGCACTTATCACTGGTAAGTTCACTTCATTCTAATATATTCAAAGAATTCAAGGGATGCACAGAAGCTGCTGTCCACAAGGCAAAGAGGGAAGATGAGGTTGTCACTGCTCAAAGACACATCATTTGCTGTAGCTCTCTCTTACTCATCTGCACAGAGGAAAATAGGGGATACTTCCTAAATGGTCCTGGCACTTGTGAGTTATCCCTCTTTCCCCTCTCAGGCAGATAAATGCTGTAATGAGATGCAGCCATCAGGTTCCCTCTGTGTTTGGAGTGCTCCAGATGTGAGCACTGATGGTACCCTGCTCCTGCACTGGGTGGGCTGAGGTGACCTGCAGTGGCTCCTGGGCAATGACTGGAAGAAGCTGGCACACCTTCTCCCTCAGCACCACTTACTGTCCTCATCTCAGGCTGGAAAACACAGCCAGGATGTCAAACCTTCCTTTCACATCCAGGATGTCAAACCCTCCTTTTCACTGTGAGGCTACTTGGCAGCTGGATCTGCACACTGAGATGAGTCCAGCTGAGATGGCAGCAGCCACTTCATTAGTTCAGTGTCAGTTTGGTTTTGACATGTTTGTGGAACCATTGACTAAGTTTTTATAACAAATGAGAACAGGATTTTTATAGCTAAGATTTTTTGCAAATGTCACATGCATTTTAGGACACAGTCCTGGGCTGAGCTATACAAACAAAACTCCCTTGTGGTTTGACAGACATCATGAGTGAGAATTGGATCATGTTTTCTGTGTGAGATGAAGCTAACTGCCTTCACAGCTGTCATTTTTTTTATATAGTGCAAGGGAGGAAATTCAAGCATTTAAAGTTACATTTAAATATGAAAACTTGATAGTCATATCTGGCAATAAAAACACAGCTGTTAACAATACATAGAAAATACTGCAGTGGTACAGCACAGGAGGCTGAAACCCTGTGTCTGAGGAGAATCTGCAGGTGAGAGCAGCTTCCTCATTTATTTAACACAGGGACTAAGGCTTGTGTTTGTCTGCTGTGTGGTACTAGGCAGAAATACCCTCAGGAGCCTATCATCCAGCACTGCACGAATAAAAAAAGAATTTCCCCAACTCCTGTGAACAAGGCATAAGCCCTGGAATGACAATTCTTCACAGGCAAGACAAGAGCCATGTTATATTTTACTCAAGTGGAAGAGATGCAT
Source organism: Illadopsis cleaveri (assembly GCA_013399915.1). NCBI lineage: Eukaryota > Metazoa > Chordata > Aves > Passeriformes > Timaliidae > Illadopsis > Illadopsis cleaveri. Next base: position 46,707 of record VXBB01003374.1, on the reverse strand, counting down.
GATTCAAAGCCAGTCTCTTCAAATCTGCTGTGGACTTGAAGAATACGAGCTCGTGGGGGCTGCTGCTTGTGCAGGTGAGCAGCTCACCCGTGGTTCCTGGGGTAAACCTGAAGAATAGGTTCAGATACAGCTGATCCATCACAGCCTTGCAACATCACCCACTCCCACATCCACTAGTTATTTTTATGCAGCTACTAGTGCTAAGGATGTGCCAGGAAAATGAATTAAGTATGAACATGCCCTGGGGGAAGAGGCAGGCTGGGGGTTAAAATAGCCCAGTGCATCTTCACCGGTGCACAAAACGGGCAGAGAACAGCTGCTGGAGAGACCCTGGCATGTTATCTAGAAAACATTTAAGAGTGTTTTCAAGGCAACACTGGCTCACATTCAGCACCCAGAAGCTATTTTAAGTGCTCCATGGAGACAAGCTGGTGTTATTAGGGCACTTTTCTTCCAGAAGACAACAATTCATTATGAGTCAAATAATCCCATGGGAGGCCTTTGTGAACACCTAAATGAGAAGTGGCTGTGATGATCTCATGTCGGGAGGGATTCACAGGCTGAGCTAAGGCTGCTTTTCTTGAGACACTGAAAATGAAACCACTTGCTGGGCAGTTTTGGTGCTGTGTCTCTCACATCACAGCAGCTCCCAGAGGGCGTCTCTGGAATCTGAGGAGCTGCCAATTGGCACAGGGAAGCTGGTTCAAGAAGAAAATTTGAGCACAAGCCTACAAGATAATTTTTTTTTAACTCTACTGAGCAGCCAAGCCATGGCTAAATGAGCCCTCAGAGTACAACTCTCACCTGACAGAACCACCTCAGACCCGTCATTTTCTGGTCTTGGCCTCACCACACCCCTCTGTCTCAGTTTCACCCAGCCTAGTGTCTTTACAAGGCATTTTGAGACTTAAAGACCAGAAAACGTATACAAAGGAAGAGATAATGCTGTTATCAGCCAAAGCTGTGGCTCTGTAGGATGTGAAGGCACAGACAGTCACAATGAACTCCCTATATCAGAAAGGTAGGATGAAATATGGGAACAGGAGAGGAAGAAATTGGATTATGACAGTGACAGAGCGAAGAGTAGTAGATGGCAGGGATTTAGAGACATTTGGGAAGCACTCTGATATTGGCATGATGGTCTCAGTAAAGAAAATTGTTAAAAATATGACCAGAGGAAAGAGTCTAGTCCAAAATTGGTTTATTTTGTAAAATATTTCAGGTCTTCTTTTCCCTCCTGTTTTTGAAAGCCTTGCTGTACAGCCTGGTGAGGCTGAACAGGGAACTGTAAGCACTCATGCTACTCTGAATACTCCAGACAAAAAAAGCAGAGAGGGAAGGGTGCCTAAATATAGTTCAGAAGGTTCCCATCTCTCCATACCAAGGTTCAATGTCCACAGCCAGCTCAGGTCAGTGATTTTCAGTCAGCTTTCAGCCACTAGCAGATACAAGACCACATCAAAATTACCAAAGTTTAGGATAGAAATGTTCATAGTTGATGAGGAACCAGGTATAAATAAAACACTTCCAGTGAACTCCCTAAGAAGAGCCACTGTCTGCTCTTTATTGTCACAGTCCATTGATATTTAGCAAGTTTTAATCTCCCAAACCACTGACTCTGGATCCTCAGACAGAGGAAATTAATTGTTGATTTACTCCACAGACTGATCTAGCCCTGAATTTACAGGTAAACATAAAGCTGTGGACTTTGCTTACATTTTTGGCTCAAAAAAAAAAGCGCTTTTCTCACTATATGTAATGCACTACTTTTGCTTAGGAAAGGGAGTTCTAAAATTAAATAAACCAAAGATACAGAGGCACAGGGGATGCTAAAGCTAAGGTAACTTGGCAGAAAATACCCAGCACCTGAAGCAACACGTGCAATAATCAAAAGGATCACAAAGAAACCAACACGCTCATGATATCAACACACAGAAAAAAAGTTCACATACCCTTTCAACAACTGTTTTTGTTTCAAATGTGCTCTTGCCATGACTCCCACAGGCAGCCTTTGATCATTATAGAGAGAAGTAGTTTTGTGAACCAAAAGAAGAATGATATACCAACAAAGCCATCAGAGAACACACAGCTGCCAGGCTGTTGTGGTACCTCAGTCTCCTGCAGAATGCAAGTGACTCAGGGCACTGGGGAAATACCCAACAAGCCCATTTTTTTCCTTGCAACCAATCCAGCACGTTTGCAAGTTTCACTTACCCGTCAGGTTCCTCAAGCCAAGTTCCCTGAGTCCAAAGTTGCCATCCTTCCTGTAGTTGAGGAATATGGCCAGAGCGTATCGCTCCTCGTAGAGCTTGGTCCCGCGGACGATGCGCAGGTTCTCCAGGGGCAGGTATTCAAACTGGTTCAAAGCCACCAACACGTAGCCAGTGACTTCCCGGATAGACTGAAAGGCACAAATGACACAAACACATCAGGCATGGGCCATTTTTAACTCTCCTGAATTCCCCAGACAGTGGGTGCTTTAGGAAAAGATGCTGCTACCCAATGTCGCCCTGATTTTTCAGCCTTCTGATTGTTTTCATTTTTACTAGAGCCTTCTCAGGCTTGTGACAACAACAAAGACTGATATTTTGTAAACAACACATTCCTTCTAGGGGGAAGGACAAATTGATGGACTTCTGAGTTGACATCTGGGGTCAAAGGGGTGTTCCTCTTGTCCCCCAATCCTTGACCAAATCCCAAAAACTATAAAAGTTGAGATTCCCAAATAAACTTCCCTTTTCCTTTTCATCTCACATCCTGACGGGTGAGTGTGGTTCTTTTCGTGTCCTCTTGCAACAACCCAAGACAAAAAAAATCAAAAAAACAAACCACCCGGAAAACAAATTCTGTTTCAACTTAATGATTTCAAGCACATTCCTGTTTTAATTTTAGTGAGTTTACTGTAAATAGCTGTTTAAAAGGTAGAAAATAAAGAGGTAGCCATTTCTACCAGTTTATTGAAACTTGAACAGAAATTCACTGTAAGGCATTAAGGATTCACCAAAGGATGGCTTTGCACAGCTCAAAGCAGAGAGCAGGTCAAAGGCCTCTGCAGTACACGAACAGAATCCACTGGGGCAATGCCACAGCTCAGATGAGACTGTCTGTCTGCAAGTAACTCTGTGTTGTACAGTGTATTTCAGGGTAGGACTGAGGGGACATAGCATGGAAAACACCTCTGGAAGAGCTCACCATCAAACAGGAACAGATGGGAGACTGGGGGGCCAGTTTGGAAGAGGAAATAAAGATAACACACATCAGTATTAACACCTATTTTGTGTACTTTCAGATGGAACTGATGACTGAACATTTGCAAAGATTCATCTCCAAGTTTCACCTGGCAGTGCTGGAACCATCCATGCCCATATATCCCATTATTTGATCAAAACTTCTACCCAGACCTTTAGCAAAATGATTGCTGCACCTTTGAGTTGGCTGAAATCTTCGTTGGCTTTAGATGAACTGCTCAATAACCCTCCTGCTTTATTCAGGAATAATATTGAGGAATTGATCGCCTGGTCTGGAAAGGGAAAAATCACCCCAAAACCCAATAACTAGAAAAAGTTTTTCAAAGTTCAAAAGCCTAATATGCCTAAGAAGTTGTAAGGGAAAAAAATTCAGAACACCCAAAAGCAGAGAAATATGCTCCCTTAGAAAATAAAGTTCATTCTAAGGAATTGAAAGAAATGGCCTAGAAATATGCAAATACCTCTGAAAAATGTCATTTCAACACTCAAAACGACCCCACCATCCTCAGCAGAACTTGGCACAGGCTGAAGGATGCTCCTGGCCAGATCCTGGAGACAGAATCTCCATGTTGGAGAGGGTCTCTTGAGCCTGTTTCTCAAAGCTCACCTAACCCCGTGCCTGCATCCACTGTACAGCCGTGTGTTTGTGTGCATGTGCATATTTTAATGGCTAGAAATTGGTACCACTGCTTGTGTGCTTAAGAGCCTGCATGCACTTTTCCCTTCCCCTTTGGCAAAGTCAATACTTTAAGCAAAACACTGAAAGAAAAATTCTGCTTGGAGTGACGTGCCCAGACTACAACCAATGTGACGGGGACTCCAGTCGATACTGTAATAAAAACAACCCGACAAGCAACAGCAGGCAGAGAATTCAGCCTGTCGTGTGTGTATCATTAATAAAGAAAGGCAGCAGTGGATTTGCAGCACCAAGGACAGGATCCTGCTTTGCTGGATCAGCTCTTTGCTGTGCTTTCCCATTTAAGTGTGCACAAGCCTTTTAATTAGGCGTATAAAAGCCTGCAAGGTTATTAATACGTGTGGCAGTGTACATAAGGAATGATTTCTCGGCCACAAAATCGAGATACTAGCTGTCCTTCTGAAGTCAAGCATTTGTACTCAGCTGAAGCTGCTGGAAAAGCTGTGGAGCCATTTCCAGACTTGCTTGGCATCTAAACAAAGCCCAGTGTCCTGACAGGACTCTGATGAGAGCCCAGTGAGTGGAGGTAGGTTGAGAAGTACGGTTCAGCAGCTAAGTATTAAATGTAGAGCTGCATTATACCCTGGGACAATAATTTCATTAAAATCAGAAGCTTTACAGCACTTTCATGATAGCTCTTTGCTTTCAGACATTTGAGCTTAGCCAGCTTGGTCAGGAATTTGCTTTTCATCACATGCAAAAATTTCTTTAAGCTGGCTTTTTTTAACATCTCCTCAGAATTCAGGAAATACTTAAATTACACTCATGGCTTCAGTTTCTCCACTGATATTCTAGGGACACTGTGATTGCTCTAATTAATTTAAATGGATGTTTAACTTGGAATTGAGTGGAAAAAATTAAAAGCAGTTCCAAAATTGCATCTGAACAGGTCCTCCCTGCCAATTGTTGTCACTTATAACCACATTTTCTATTTTTAGGATATGTCTTACTGCCAAACAGCAATTCCACCTGATAGGGCGGCAATTCAGCACAGGACTGAACTGCCACACACACAGAGAACAGCAAATCTTCATTCCAGACTTGAAAAAAAAGGCCAAAAAAGTCCAAAAATAAAACAAAAAGTAGCCCACCAGAGAAAATGACAGTTCTGTTGCTGATAATTGTGAACTGCCTCAGAAGCCCTGCACTTTTTTGGCTTAACCAACTGAAATGAGAAATCATGGCAAGTATTTTGACAAACCAGAAGGTTCTTTGCAGTCCCATGGCTTCCACCATACTGCAACACACATTCATTTGCTGGAGACACTGCCATGTTCATGCTTGCAAAACAAAATTATGATAATAAACCCAAAAGGGTTTTAAATTTCCTAGGAAACAACCACCTGACCAACCAAACCTAGTAGTCTATTATATTAAGACAAGGTTTCATTTGGGTTTAAATTCAAATAGGAATGAAAAATGCAGAACAATAACCTGCTTTGCAAGATGTTTTTTGGCTGATTTCTGGTTTGCAGGGTGTTTTCTTACTGGTCCATCTTTAAAAAATGCACTGGGAATGCAGAAGGCATCTAAGTTTCAGCCACTCCTGGCCAGCACTATCACTTTGCCAGGCACCGCAAGTTTTAACATGACTCTCACTGAAAATGGAGCCCTGCCCACTTGGAGCTCACTCCCAACCCTGCTGGAGTCCCTGCAAAGATGCCTGTTGGCTTTCACACTGCCTCACAAATCCTCTTGCCAGATGGGACCAGCAGCCAGATCTCCTCCCCTGCACCTGGTGCCAAGGTCAGGTGTGATCTGAACCTCTCATGCTTTGAATTCAAGGCTGGACACTTCCCTGGGCAGGTATCCTGGACTCAGGTGTCCTAATGCTCTGTCTGAGCTGCTCTGCTCCAGCTTCCATCTGTGTTCCCAACAAGGCAGAGAGACTCACAACAGTGAGTGCCACCATCTCCCACTCTGGTTCTCCTGCTAGGGCTTGCAGGCACTTGCAAAAACACATTTCCCCTGAGTCTGTCCCTCAGAAAAGTCAGAAAGGAAACTGAGCCTGCCCAGCATCAGCCCCTGCATAAGGAGAAGCTTCCAGCACAAAACAAAAGGAGTGTCGAGGGGAAGAAGTATTAATCCTTGACATTTCTAGTGCCTAATGAGCTGCTTAAAAAACACACCAAACCACAGGGTTCTGATATATTTACCAGGAAAAAAGCCCTTTATCTCCCTTTTCAGACAGGAGATGAGCCCTTGTACTCCAAAGTTTGCTGTCCCTGTGTCCAGCAATGTCCTGCACCCCAGGAATAGCCATGTCAGTCTACAAACCAGTCTTCTAACAGACTCTACAAGCCCAAACATAGCCAATTTTTTGGTTTTTACACCTAAAAATAGCTACCCTGAGATGAGAACAGAGCCAGTGCAGGTGCTGCCCTCCCCAGGGGTCTGCCCCAAGATGGGCAGCCCTGCAGAAGGTGAGGAAGGAACTCAAAATGACACCAGAAGCAAAAGGGGTTTTTTTGGAGGTTCTTTTTCAGGTGATGAACTGTAAAAATGAGCTCTAGACAGCGCATTCCCTTAATTACAACTAATATTAGCTGAGCACAGATTAAGCACTTGAAGCTCCCAACAGCAAAACCAGAATTATCCTGTCAGCTGGGAGTAAATGGGAGTAAAATTGTGCCCTGCCATCTTCAATCGTCCTTCGGTTCGAATCAAGTGAATCTGAGCGAAGCGGAGCAAAATAACAGCGAGAACTTCATCATTCCGCCCAGAACAACAGATCAATGAACGATTAGGGAAGCTGATGTTTCTCATAAACACTACCACGGCTTCTTAACATCCAGCAGGAAGGCTGGGCTGTGGCAGAGGCACCAAAGAGAATTCTGTTGTGGGGTTTATTTCAGCTGCAGACACATTTATCCAGTCGCTGAACCTGAGCTGGTAATGTCCCCAGCAGGGAGTCAGAGCAACAAAAACCTGCCACAGGGGTCAGCTCACACCTGTGGGACCACTGACAGGAAATTCTCTTTTAGGGTGTTTTTCCCCTTTCCCACAGAAGCTAAGAACATTTTGATCTACTTCAATCTCACTTGAAAGCATCAGTAAACACAAATGCAGGAGGGGAGGATCACCTGAAGAACAAGTGTGTTTAATTCACAAATATTTAAAAAATGAAGCACTTCTCACATCTCAAGTGGACTTGAACAGAGTATCTCACATTTCACTTTTTTATCAATTAAAAAGTATGCATTTGTATCTGGTGAGAATTGCCCAATGTCCAACTGGCCAAATTTTGAGGAAACAAATTTTTATTACGAGAAAAAAAAACACAGTACAGCAAAGTCAACACCTGCCTAACTGTAAATAAGTTCAAAACTTCAGTCGGGCATGTTTGTGTGCATGCTGGTATCCATCAATTAATTTACTTTTCTTTTTTTTTTTAATACATTTTCACCCATGCAATGCAACATACTTATCACTGTCACAATTTAAAAATTAAAGTTTACTGAGTGACCAACCAAAAAGCAGTCTCTAAGCAGCTTGCAGTTATAAGTTTGGGAGAAATAATAACAACCAAAATGTGGAAATAGCAATTTATGGAGCTCAATTAGCTGTTCCACGCATTGCTCATTGAGGGTTATGAATTTCTAATGAAACAAGAAACTGAGATTTTCAAAGCAGTTCAGGTATTTATGGGATCCAGCCTTTTCCAGCTTCTCTCAAAGCCTCATCTGTACCTTGAGGAATACGTGGCACACAGTGACATTTCTCCTGAGGACACTTTCTGTCTGAGAGGACACCCCATTTAGAGACTATGTCAGAGCTAACATGGCAAGCCCACGAGGGATTTTGTCCCACTGCAAGCTCATGTCTTGTCTCCTTCCACGCTGTGCATCCTTTAATTACATCAACACTTGTGAGATTGTGATGTTAAGCACTCCTGAGCACCAGTGGTTTTCCAGGTACTCTATAGAAGCTTCAGTAAAAAACCCTTAAGTTTGAGCACACTGATCAATACCAAAACACAGTTTGTAGAAAACATTTTCTAGTGCCTGGTCAGAAGCAAGCAGTGTATCCTAACTAGAGCTGCCTTGGCTGCAGAAAGATTAATGTCCACAGCACTGAAGGTGCAGTTTTTATTCAAATTGGTTAATAAAGAAAGAGGATCTTGTGGTAGTCTTTCAGTTTGGATTAGGGTGTATTATTAACAGCAAAGGAAGGGCTTGGATTGAATTTTGTTAAGAGCTGTACCTGCACTGCTGTGTGCTGCAGAATTGAACTGTGATTCAGTTATTTATGACAGTTGGTAGGAGCTGTAACTCATACCCTTTCCCTCACAGACATCTGCTCTTCTTTGGTAATGTGCTTACAAAACATCCTGAGCAGCAGATCAGTGAACTGAACGCAGCACTCGATTCCCTCAACTCTACAGCAGCAGTCAGTCAAATGTTTCTTTTCTTAAGGCCACTGGAAATTTGTAAGGATTTTGCTACATAATTTACAGAACCCACCTAGGGAGTTGTTGAACTAAAGCTCTGTTTTCTGAATGGCTGGTCTTTATATTGCATTATTCCAAGAGTGGGACTTTTCATACATTAAAATAGGAGGATTAGCTGTGCAGTTATTTATTTACTGAGCTTGATGTAGGAAACACACTGTTACTTATCTGAGGTAAGTTTGGCTGTGCCTGAGCTAATATACATTACAGCAGGGTCTAGGGAGGTCTTGGAAGAAAAACAAATACCAGTTTAGAAACATTTATACCCCAGGACAATGTCCAAATCTGGCATTTGGAAAGAAAGGTGATGGGTAAAAACATGGGGGAGGGGGGCTTTGAAGTATGTAACTTGACTAATTTTTAAAGTACTGATGAGAAAACAATTTGAAAACCAAAATTATAATAAAATAATAAAATATTGTGGGAATGGGAATTAAGTAGAAATAGGCAAATAACAGGAGCAAAAACCCCAACTCTTTTTGCTTTCAAATTTTGAAATATATATTTTCTAATGACATACCCAAGTATTCTGCCTACTTAACACCTCTTCAACCAAAGATCAGGTGTCAGCTTGCCCCATATGTCTCTGTGCACTTTTCAGTGGAAAATATCTGAACAGAGAAACTGAGCAGGGTTACATCAGTATGTGAGAGTCTTCCCAATGTTTCCAGTCTAAAACATAATTCCTTTGTTTGTATATCTGCTTAGAAGTGTCCTAGAAGTGTCTGCTTAAAACTTTGAGTTGCCCAGGCTGGCTGAGAGCATACAATAAATCCTAAGCTGTTTATGTTGAGCAACATAATGACCTAGACAAAGGCTGCACTCTGTAACAACCCCACCTTCACAGCTAACATCTGTCTGTCCTGAGGAACGCTGTGGAAGATACATGTTTAGCCAGTCAGTAAGACTTTTGACTTTACACTGTATTACCTGATTGGCTTCAACGTATTTGCAGCGTGGTTTCCAGGAGAGTTTATTGTATCATCTCCCAAGGGAAAGCTTAGTCCTAAATGAGATTGAAAAGACTACAATGAGAGCATTATGCTGTTACAAAATGCTTTACCACTCAGGCTGTTCAGTAGTAGCTGCATTTTGCAGACACTCAAAGCACATCAGCTTATACCTGCCCAGTTACAGGATTTCCAACAGCACAGATTGATGCCTTTTGCTTTTGCTGCTTTTGGGAGCTTCAAATCGAGTAAATCATAGTTTCTTTCCAGGCAACATAAAATTGCACAAACTGCTACTTCATAAACTAAATAATATCAACACTCTGGAAGGATTTTAGGAAAGTAATAATCATGTGCAAAGACATCTTTTTTTATCAGTTTCCCTCAGAGAGGCACAGCCCCTGAGAAGCTGAGTGCATTTGAGGGGCTCAGGACACTTTCACTGAAAAAGCCAACATCAGGGTTGTCTTGTCAAATCCTCATGGTCACATTTATACTGGCTGCACTGCCACAGGCATCCTGAGATGGGCTTCACAGTGGGCTTCACAGAGCAGAACCCAAGGTAGTGCATTTATTTTGGCAGAACAAGGCACCCTGTACCAGAGAAGAAAAGAGCATTCAATCCCTCACTGTCCCCTCACGTTTTTGCTCGTGTCTAAGCTGAACTAAGTTTTAGCAGGCTGCTTACTTGGTCCTCTGGCCCATGGGACTGGTTGGAGCACCACAGGGAGCCCATCTACCCATTCCCAAATCTTCCCAAGGGAAGAAAATGGAAGAAAGGGAGGAGGAGGAGGAGGAGGATGGATGCTCACAGCTCACAAACACTCCCAGCTTCTCCAGCTTACAACCAGAGACAGCCTGTGGCTGCAGAAGGACAAAGTACACAGTGAACAAAAAGCAGAGGTGAAGAAGGATGCCTTCCCCACACGGGTTGGAAAGGTGAAGTGCCTGATCAGAAGTCAGATGGAAGAGTTTACCCATGACAAATGCAATGCAAGCTCTAACAGGTGTCCAGAATTGCACACCACAGTAGGCAAGGTGCCTGTGAAGATCCTTGGAATGTTTTGTGGTCGTTTAATGGAACAAGGCACTTTTATTTGTTCCTTTGATATATGGTGAGTGACAGGCTTTGTACGTCAGATATTGTGATTGCTTTTTTCCTACTACGCTCCCCGGCTAGTTGGTATGAATTACAGGAAAATCTATAGTTAGACAAGTAAATTAAATGCATTCATTAACATTTCTTCAGTCTCTACAGTGGAAGCAACAGGAACTCTTGGCTGTCGTGATTCCCACTCTTTGGAATAATGCAGAATGAATTAAACATCCCAGAGATCTGGTACAGAGGTGGAGCTGAACAACAGGACTTTTCTATTTTTGCTATTTAAACTGCAGGTGAAGGTGCCCCGCCACTCCTGTGAGAAAAAATGCTGTTTCTATTTCTGGACACAGGATCTGACTACACATAGTGAAAATGTGTTAACCTTGCCAAATTTCAGCTCGACATTCTCAGTCTGCATTTTTGCAAGAAGCAAATAGCTGGCTGTCCAATCCTGGAAAAGCAGTTTGCTTATTTTTGGAGAGCTTTGCTTCCTTTTTCCAAGAAAATAAGTTTCCTAAAAACCCACTTTCAGTTTGTTTCATATGTACAACATCCACTCTTTAATGAGTATTTTAAAAGCATTTCCTGGGAGGAATCGATTTTATTGGTACTCTAGGACATTGTTGCACACTGAAATGAGTGAATATTCCAGTTGTTAACTGTTTGTCTGATTCCACTAAAGAGGAGAATCTTTATTCAGATATTGGATTTTAGCAACTCTTATTTCTAGCTGAGCAGATATAAATACAACATCTGAGCTCAACATCACACCTACCTATTGAAACTATTTCAGCCTTTTTAACTCTAATCTTTTCAAGAATAGAAACCCTGAAGAGATTCATTAATCATTGGCTTTTGATTTGGTCTATTTCCATTTAGATAAAAAGTGAAGAGGCTTCTTGTTTTTAAAGCTGTGTATTTGTTTTGTTTATCTGGAAGCTGGAGAATAACTGTGTTACTCAGGCTTTAATAGATTGTTAAAATCTCCTTCAAGGATAGATCCATAATATGTAAGATGTGAGCAATTAGTAAATGATCTGATTTTCAAATCCAGAGGTATACTTTAAGAAAGAAATGTAAACTCCATTTTTGAGGTTCTGCAGGGTGCCACCAACCAGAGGAACAACCTTTAATCTGCAGTGACTGCACTAACCCTAAAATAAGATTTTCCTCTGCATTAATTCCACTACTTTTCTTGAAGGGGGCACACTAAAAACTTCTCTCACTCCTTGCATTTTCTGTGTGGTTTCTGAACCAAGCTGGATGCACAATCTTATAGAAAACAGGAACTTTTTAAATCATGTCCAGAATGACCAGACATATTAAATGTACCATTATTACTACATGCAATTATTGTACCAATGAACAAACGGTGACTCCCTCAAGGTGTGCAAACACCTTTTTTTGAATTACAGGTGAATTTATGGAGGAGGGTGTTGGAAAAGCTGTAGAGAAAATTATTTCTCTCCTTTCGAGACACAAAGCAGAAAAACACATTTGGTCTTGGCATAAAAATTCTAAATAGGTTAAAAATTAAGACTTTTGGAGAAAAGGGAATTTTGTGAAAGGAAAGAAAAAATGGGGTACAAGGCAAGAGATAAGATAAGAAAGAGGAAAAGCTCATGATCAGGAGTGGGGAAGGACAGACCCAGACACCCATCATTCTGGCACTATCTAATTTCTGAGTGCCTGAGTTTGCAATCTTCCTGCTTGTTTTTATATCATTTTGTTCTTTTTTAAGGGGGAGCATGTCAAGAAAAGTGTAATACTCTGTACAAGATATAATTTCTTTCAGTACTCCTCACCAGCAAATGATTGGACAAGCAATCTTTTGCCAATAACTTAGAGAAAACCTCTATATTTAAAAACATTCCTTAATATGTTGAATCCCACACAATAGCTTGTTGAAGAAAAAAAAAAAAAAGCAGAGTGGTTATTGTCATAGCTAAGGATGGAAGAAAGGCTCAGTCATTAAAGTCATCATAGAAACAATGTTATTAACTACTCAGGAATAATCTCAAGGGAGTTCTGTGCTGACTGACAGTGATGAAATAATGCAGGAAGCTCAAGCCAGGGCATCTCTCCTCACCTGCTTTTATTGATATCCTTATTACCTTTCCCTGAAAGACAGCTTTTCAAGAGCTATTATTGTGCTTAATATTAAATCAAATTAAGCCTGGCACATTGTCAATTATGTCTTCTGAATTCCAAAAGAGAGGGTGCTCACCAGTGCACCCCTCAGCTGGGATGTGCCCTTCATCAGGAGCAGTCCAGTGGCCAGACTCCCAAGAGTCAGGGACATCAGGGAAAAAAAAAAATGCTTGAGAGAGGGAAAAGGGAGTGTTCAAGGACCCAAATACATCAAAGGGCCAGCAGTGGTATTTCACTGATATTAATTACTTTACAGTCTGTAAACTCTGTAGAAAGTGCCAGCTGCTGTGAGCCAGGACCATCAAAGGTCAGATTATCATGAAATCGTTACAGGAGAGGCTGTTTTTACTTAGCATATAATTGCTAAACCTAAGCACACGCCACAGAACCAATAGGAAAATGAATTATTTAAATACTCTTCTTTTAACAAATACTATTACCATTTTAATTACATCACTATTAATTTAACTCTAAAAGGTGCCTGAGGATTTTGCAGAATTAAGTTTTGCATCTGTGGAGCTTCCAGAAATTTCAGAACTTCTGCACAACACAGGTGTCTGAGTTTAGCTATACATGGCTTTTAACATATTTACAGATACACATACATGCTTTTACAAGTGTGTTTGTGTGTTGTATTCCTGCCCAATTTCTTGTCCTCAGATTTTTTTGGGTGTCTAAAAACGCAGTCCTTAGGTAGTTTCCTCACTGGATGCTGCTGGGAGATAAGGGGGAAATCCTGGCTCAAATGACAGGTTTCTCTCAGTTCTCATTCTCCCAGCACCCAGCCTGGCTTGAAAGCTCAACTGGCAGCTCCAGCACCAGGTTTAAGTTGCAGGCATTTCTGGCTCCAAATGACTTTTCTTTTTACCCAATTCTCTTCTACTTGTAGCTGCCAGTGCTTTGGAGAGGCAAGTGGGAAAACAGAAGATAGCAGGTCATGGGTGTTTTACTGCTGGAGATGGAGCATCCAGGATGGACTCAGCATCAGCTCCCTGTGTCCACTCTTCCTGAAGTCTCATACACTTCCAGATGTTCCAGCTTCTCTACCCACATTGCTCCACAGAATTATTTTTCTCCTCCCTCTTTTCGTACCTGGTGCCAGACAAAAGAAGACACCTGGACTTTGCCCAGCTCATTATTTATTCCCAGCTGCTCTGAATTTCAGTTACTGCTCTGCATGGTCCCAGGGGTTAAGGTGTTTGCCCTTCCTCCCAACCCAGTCTGCCCAGCCTAAGAACTCCCTTGCCAGATACACCAAACACACCAGATATACCATAAACATCTTCCTGAGTGAATAAATCCATTCATTTTTCTCAATCCAGTAATTACATTTGTTGAATAAATTAGTTTTGTGAATATTAAATTGGACAGTATAGATCCTGATCCTTTGAAGTCAATAAGCATAATTTTACAGGCTTTGAACCATGTCCTTAAACAGGCAGGGTATACCCCAAAAAATCATTTGGTCTTACAAAAACCCTTCACAGATATTTACAAGATGTCTCAAACCCAGTCTTTTCTGTCCCTTAAACCCATGAGATGCAACAGACTCGTTCAGTGCAGAGCACCCCAAACAGGCTTCAGTATTTGGAAGAGTTTGGGTATGTAACTACATAATTCTGCTTTGAATTCTGTGTGTGAGCTGGCACACCCCGTGCTCTGGCAGCTCCATGGGTCAGGGCAAAAGTGGCTCATGTTTAGCTCTGAGACTCACAGATGGAGGAAGTTATTTACAGTATTTTTCCTAATGGGTTTCCATGGATGACTAACCTTTAAGCTGAATTCTTTCGCATCCTACTTTGCTTATGCCTGTTACAGTACTTTTCTATCCCTACTTGACCCTGCCAGTCCATGAATATTTGATGCTAAATTAAAGCATTACAAACCAAGAGATAAATCCTACCCAGGGTGCAGCCCTCACAGAGCTTAATTACATTTGGTGGTGTGAATGTTAAAGACCTGACACTGCAAGAGCTTTGGGCTTTGGCTTCTGTTGAACCAGAGTTTGAGAAAGAAGGGAACTGTCACCTGCCCAAACCTTCTCAAAAGCCAAAAGGGCTTATTTTAGTTGGCATTTACTTGTGTGCTGCCACTATCCTTTAGCTCGAAGTACTCCCAGGTATTGGCAGCAATTAGTAGACCATTTAAGCTTTTGTTCTGTACACAAAGAAAACCAAGCTCAGCTCTTCTGCTTCCTCCTCCTTTAGAGACTCTGTTCCCCTTCCACCAGTCCAGTAGTTCATCTCTCTGCTTCGCTGGTCCCCAAGAGAGGATTTAGCAAATTTTCCTTTGCCTTCAGAAAACTGCCAGCCTTCATCCCCTCTCTTGTGCATTTAGGCTATAAGCTTTGCAGAAAAGGGAAAAGTCTGTGCCACACAATGCCCTTACGCTGTGTAATGGAATTCTTAACTGAAATGGAGTTGAAAAGTCAAGAGGAAAACACAAATTATCAGTACTTACAGAGAAACAGCCGTGATCTTTGCAAGCCACTGCTAAGAGCTTAGTGAAAAGAGCTGAAAGTTGCTGCTCCATAGAAGCATTACTTTCAAATTACTCATTAAGAGAGAGCTGATGGTAAGGTCTGCACATGCTGCACTACACATCCCAGCAATCCTGCCCTCTCAAGGCAAGGTTCACTGGCCTGTCCATGTTTTCCTTGCCAGCAGATCACATTTGGCTTGCCCTGAGCCAAGGTTAGTGTGTCTCACCAGCACCTAACAATCAGAAGGCATTCCTCTGTCTAAAGAGATCACTACAGCCCTGGCACTCCAATGCTTTCCCTTGCCAGAATATTGATCAGAATGGGACAATGGCTACAGGGAACCCCAAAAATCCCAATGGCTGGGTCCACAGTGAACTCCAGGGAACAAAGAACTGGTTCTCGACCCAGCTTTGGCTCTAGAGGATAACATTTGCTTGAGAAACTTCATTATCATGGTCTTTGCCACTCTCTCTGCAAGTATGAGACTGGAGATACAGGTGTGAGACAAGGATCTGGAAGGCACTGGAGGCTCATCCTCGTGTCTCTTCACATGTTGATGTTGCCAATAACAAGGCAAACTGCATTTTCCTTTTCTGTTGTAGTCAAAGTTAAATCACAGGACACCTACAGGTTAAATTAAAATAAAGTGTCCTTTGCTTTGGCTGTTCTTGATGAGATTCATAACTAAAGCTGAATCCATTAAAACAGACAGAACTCCAACCATTTCAGTATCACTCACCAGTGGCCATGAAGTCAGGGGAGATACCTGAGGCCAAATTCACCTAATTGTCCCACGAGAAATCCTTATGTTTAATCACAGACTGTTTCACAGGAACTCCCAATAGTTTTAATTAATTATCTTCATGCTCTGTCCATTCATGGAACTGGAAATGTCTTTGCCAGCGAGCCATCCCTTCCCACACTGCAGGACACCCAAGGAATGGGACTGGATGGAGCTGCTGAGGGGATTGCATGTGTGTCTGTGTGTGTGCCCACAGAGGGGAGGGCTACAGAGCAGGGGGACAGACAAAAATATTTGCCTTCTTCCAGGGCTCCTCACACAAGGTATTTTCCTTCCAGGAAAGTTGTGCTGGGATTAATTTCAGCTGTACCAACAACACTGAATGTTCATTTCAATATTAGCAGTTATGTGCCAGGCCAAGAAGGAGGAAATATTTTCCTTCAGAGAAGAAAACAAGCTCAGGACTAATCAGGGTTAAGACCAGGAAGTCCCTTTGATGTCGTCAGGGCCTTCGCTGTACTTATCACTGCTGTAGCCATGTCCTCCTCCATGATGTCCATCTGCCCTAGCAGAGGCTCAGCTTTGGTCTGGGCAGGAGGACAAAGAGCCCATAAAAGTCAGCTCCAGCCTGGGGACTTCAGCTGGGCCACTGAGGGCTCTGAACACTGAGTCACAGCACCTGACACTGTGCTGGGTCACAACCAAACAGGACCCTGAAGCAGATCAAGGATGGATGATGAAATTTTGCTATGGGTCAAGATGTTAATATTTCCAGCTAGACAGTGTTATACCAGGCATGTGTGTTCATCTTTTACAGCTACTGGCTGCCTTTGCTGGGCCTGCTTTTCCAAGCTTTAGTAGGAATCTCTCTGGCAGCTGCTGAAGGGCTGATCATGCACAATGGCCAAATACCCTTCCTGCTCTTCATGCTCTGATTGAACTTTTTACCTCGAACTACACTTGGCTAATCAGCATCATTTCCATTTCCATATATATAACATCTGCTATTTCTGAGGCACAGCTAAGAAAGCAGCTCTTCAAAGCTACTTCCACACACAAGAAAACTCAGCACAAGGAAGACAGGCTGGAATAAGGAGGGAGTGCTGCCTTCTAGGTGGGCAAAAATGCTGACATGACACATCTTCTCCCTTAATCAACTTAATTTACCTTCTTGAAAGCTCATGATGACAAACTACCTGGACTGGAGCGTCCTGGAGCTGATATCCCTCAGTGTCCACTGCAGTAAATTATTGCCTAGCTCTGCTGATGGAGATAGAGAGAGGTGATAGTGTTCCACAACAAAGGATAAATGGAAATACCCACCATTTCTTTCCACTCTGCAGCCAAGCTGCTAAGAGTGCTTAGATTAGGAAGTCAGTACTATTAAAATAAAATGTCTCTCTTTTTCTTCTTTTACATTTTCTCCCTAAGGTGAACAAAGGCTATAAACCCCCCATATATTCCCTTATAAACAGTAAGCTGTGCTAGAATCATATAACTGGATTTATGTTAAGTTCTAAAATGCTTTTTTTGAAAACAAATACTCACTCAGATATCAATAAACATTGTGCACTTTTATCATCATCCTGCTGGGTTTTGATCTGGCAAATTAGCTGTTTATGTGATATATCTTCAATTCCTGATTTATCAGTATCCCAGTGCTGCTATTCCCACCCTCTCCTCCTCTCAGAGGTGCATGTGTGTTGCTACTGATGCAGCTTGCAGCTCTGCTCCTCTGTACCTGTGCATTTTGCTCAGCAGGTAAGCTTCTGCTCACCAAACCACGGGCACAGCCTGGGGACAAAGCATGGGACACCACAGCCAGTTCCTGCAGCCCTGTAAACAGTGACATGGCTCGTGGTGACTGCACAGTGTGGCTCAGCTTTGTCAGCTCTGGATTTAATTGCACACCCCAGAAGGACACAGCCCTCCACACATGCATGAAATGCAGTGCACAGCCTTTCATCTGAGGTCTGGAATTGCTGCAAGGTGCCAAACACGGTTCAGGGACTGGGACACGAGGGAAGGAGGTCAGGCCCATGTAATATGGAAGTAGCAAATGAGAGCCAGGGAGAGAGATCCCTCCATTCTGCACTGCTGCACTGAGGTCAGCACAAGAAACAGGATGCCAAGAAAATGTTTCTTAAAAGCAGAACATAGCTTCCCTTTGTGAAAAAAAAAAACCAACCAAAACCCTGGTGGTTTCAGGGAGTGAGCTAAGAATCTGTCTGTTTTCATAATGCAGGCAAGTGCAGAAGAGAAGGGCTGGAAAACCTGCTTTAATCCTCTGCTGTGTCACTGGTGAGACACTGTCCAGCACACCCCTCACTTCCCACTGCCAGAGCCACAGCTCCTTTCCTACCACCTTCAGCTCTCCTGAGGCTCAGCATGGCAGCTCCTGGAAAACCCAGAGGAGGATTGTAGCAGCTTCCTTTTGGGAAGCACTCAGACCTCTGAGTGGAGGAGAAAGGCTGCCACTCACTGACACAAACCAACTGCTTTCCACCAGCCCTCTCAAGGCAATGGGGCTTGGTGGGTGCTGTGACAGAGCTCCTGCATCTGTGCTTCCTGCATGGGAAATAATCCCCTGAGCCACCAACACATCTTCCAGCTCTCCTCCCTAATCCCCCATGGGCTGAAAGGGCTGTGTTTGACACTGGCTGCCACCAGCACAGCTCCTGCACAGCCAGGTAACCACAGGCATTTATTGGATTTTTTCACTTGGCTAGGTATTATTAGAACAGCACAAAGTGCTGTTGCCTCCATCATTCATCATAATCACATTTCTGTTCTCTGAAAAGCCTCAGATCCTGGGTGTTTCAGCAATGGCTGGATTTGTGGCACTGGCTTTTTCCCCTCCTCCTGAAGCCCATTTGTCAGTGAACATTGGTTCACAAGCTGCAGCCAGAGCTACAACATTGACTCAAACAGCAGATATCATGCCTGTTCATGAGGTACTAAGACACAACACACAACTCCTACCTTTCTCCAGGGTTTATTTCATTAAAGCAAAATCTATTTAAACTGTTCCACTGGCATCATCCCCCTTGCCCACTAGAACAAACCTCTTCTGTGAGTGGCACAGGGACAGATAAGAATAGCTGGGGAGACTGCAGGGCTCTACTCAAGATCCAGAGGTGAGAGAGAGCAGCAGGTTCATGAAAAACAAAAAGCACAGCTGCTGGTTTCCCCCAGTGCTTCCTGGGGGAAATCATTTGAGATTAACAGTGTGGTGAAGATGAACTCCAGTAGATCTCTGTGGGGAGGCCACAACTATCCCATCAGGTATCAATGAATTTGGGTTCCTGCCATCTACCCTGGGATTATTTTTCCAATCCTTGCTGGAGCATGCTGGCACGGGAACCTGACAAATCTGTTTGAAACCAGAAAATTACAGTCAAAAGGGAAAGTCACTGAGTAACAGGTACACACAGCCCTTGGATGCTTCAGAAACCTGTCTGGGTAAGGGAGACAGCACTAAAGAAACACTGAGTTTATCCACCCATTTACCTGCTCCCTCCTCATATGTGAGCCAGAAGTCAACACATGCTGGCTCCAGCTGACTTGAAGGAGTTCACACATTTATGATTACGACCATCAGCTTGGAGTGAAATTCAAGCCCTGGGAACACCACACTAATGATGCAGGAATTGAAATACATCAAATCTCCTTGGACAGTGAGGATCAGCAATCCCAAAAAACTACTGGAGACAGGTGTAGATGACCCAAGTTAGGACTTTGAACAACCAATAATGTTGATGATGGTGGGATTACATGATGGAGATCATCCAACGCTTTCTCCAGAGGCTTCAGACAGCAGAAGCCTGGAGAGACAAGGCAGGACAAGAAGGACAAAGACACCAAAGGTGCTCCTGCCTTAAGTGGCTGGACACTACATCCTGGGTTTCTGGTGAAACATGGGCCAGCTCACCTGCAGAATAAAGCCTGGGACAGGAGTGACCCAAGGAACCAGCATGTCCCCAGCCTATCCCTTAGTGCCACGGGCCCAGAGGGGAAAGGTAAAACCACCACTGAACATGGAACAACACAATAACCCAACACTTTCCATAAGATAAAGGCAGAGAAAGAGAAGGCGCCAACTCAAGAGCCAAAATGGCAGTGCAATAACAAAATGCCCTCCCAGCCTATGCCCGGCACTTGCATTCCTCAAACACCAGACTCGCCCAGATGCATTTAAAAAGCATTGGCAATTAAAGATGTCAGTGTGATTGACTGACCAGAAAAACGTAAATAACAGAGCCCTAAATTGCATCATTTGGGTAAATATGTATTTATACAGTTTGGAAAGAAAAGCCTTGTTATTCAACTGTTGGACAGCAGCAGCGACACAGGAGCTGTTCTGGTTTATAATGCAAATCATGTAATTTGGGACACCCATTATGGGCATTAAAAATGCAAAGTAAGATCCATGTGAAATGCTGTTAATTTGCAGTAGCCACTTTTCAAAGTATAATTTCTCGGGCATTTACATATTTTTTCAGTTAAAAAAAAATAAAATTGAACACTATTTAGAACATTTGCCACATCTTGTTTGTTGGATCAAGATACTTTTGAGCTACAGAAACTGGAAAATAGCAATGGAAACTGGTAAATTACTGATTTTCTTCTTTAAAAAAAATCAAATATAAATTAAATATAGGATTCTCGTATTTCTAATAGGCCAATGATTTTTAATTATAATCTGATGTCAACTGAATTATATTATCATCTTTGACAATTCGTGGCCCCTGGAAGAATATTTATGCTGAGAAAAGAGAGGCACAGAGCATTCACCAGGAAGAAACTCCAGTTTAAACCAGAGCTGTACTCTGCCCCACAAAACCTGGCCTTGAGCAGGGATCAAGAGGGATGAAGGACCAGTTCTAATCTCAATAACAAGAGGGCTCAGCTGGCCCAAGCAAGAGTTTCACAGCTGCTGCAAACTTTTAGTGTAATTCTGCATGTTTCAGCTCTATCCCTCCCATTCCATGTGCCTCAGTGAACGATTTTCCGAGGACACTGGCCAGGAGGTGCAGACATCCACCACACATGATTGCCTGCACCTTTGTCCTGTAGGCACCTCAACAACCTGTGAACCTTTCCACACCAGGGACTGCTGTGTCTCCTAGAGAGGGGGAGCTGTCTTCTCCCTCCCTTCAGAGTTGGCAGATTTAATCTCTAATTTGTGGATCCTTAGAAACATCACAGAGACTTTTCATGGGGATTCAAAGGATCACTCTGTGCCAGTGTTTGCAGTGCCAGCCTCACTAGGCTGTTCTCCCTCAGAAGGGAGCCTGGAATTGGGGTCTGCTCTCCAAGCAGCTTCCTGGCACAGTGAGAAGAGGGGTATCCAGAGAAAATGAAGGACAAACAAGTGAAAAAAGGATGTTTCCACTGCAATGCCACTCCAGACAACCTGGTATTTGGAAACATAATCTTGAATTGCCAGAAAATGCAAAAACAATTGACATATAAAGTGTCGTTATAGGACACAAAATGAAGGACAGGCATGCAGTCAGTCGTCAGGGCAAAAAGAGAGAAGTTTATCTTCTTACTTCGATTTATGTAGATTTGGGACAATGACCAGGGATTGGACAATGAGGTTGACACCTCTCCCACCACACTGGTCAAACTACAAGTCCATTAATTGTCCTTCCTCCATCGAGGAATGATAAACAAGAAGAACAGTTTACAATAACATTACTTTTGTTTACATGAAAATTTGTGAGAAACTCCACTACAAAAATGCAAACATCAGAAGGCTGAAAAAGATCAGGGTGACAATAAAGTCAGAGGCTGAGATTTTATTCGTAGGCCATTTTCTTTGCTTTAGTTTTGCTGGCCAAGTGAGCCCGCTGAAAAAGCGATTGCCTGGCCTAGGCTGCTCTCAGCTGTGAGCATCCCTCCTTCTCACAGGAACCAAAAGTCTGTCATGCCCAGGGACTCCCTGCAGTCACAGGAAGGCAGTTCTGCATGGTACTAATTCCCAGAGCTGAGCTAGAGCACGGAAGCAGGATCTGTGTGTGTGAGCCCTGACCCCAGCTCTGCCACAGCAGCCAGTGTGTAACCCACGGCTAGACATTTTGGCATGTGCTCCAATTGCTCCTCTCCAATCCAAACCCCATCCTACACACTGGGGAGCAGGCAAATCCACAGGCTCTGATGGAGTTTGGATGATGCCCAGTAGTACTTGCTAGCACTCCTGGAGGCTATTGCACAGAAAGTATTATTTAAACCTGTCTACTTTATTATTTTCCCAGTGGCAAGTCAAACAATAACCCCTGAAGTGGTGAAGCCAAGCCACGGCCTTTGTCAGATTAACCTTCCTAGAGGCCCTCTAAAATCAATTGCAAATGTTAGCTCTGAAGGACCAGGCAGATAAAAGTTGTACCCCCTCCCCTAACTTCCACTTCAAGTTGCAAAACCAATCCACAGTCCCATTACAAATCAGATCTGAAAAATGCTGCTTGATTATTTTTTAAAGAGCTCAAACTAGGTCACCAAAAATAGAGTCTCTAATGGGCTAAATGCGGAAAACGACTGCTCAAAATTAACAAGTTCCTGGGCTCCAGGACTGCACAAAAGCTTTTGAGTTGATTGCTTGCAACTACACAAACTGTATCCTCTGCCACACATGGCAAAAACCCAGCCTGCCAGATGCTAGGCCATCATTTGTGCAAAGTGTAATGTAGTTCTCAAAAAACCATAAAGGGATTTTTATTCTTAGAAAATAACTCTCTGGCTTCTTTTCCCTTCATTAGGAAGTGCTTTATAAGCATGGCTCCCGAGACTGGCCGTCTGGGCCAGCGCAAAGCACAGCCTGTCAGCTCCTCCTGCTGCTCTCACGCTGCTCCCAGGCATGTGGAGGGGACAGCATTTGATCCCTAGACTAACAGACCCAGGGGGAGATGTCCATAAGGATACCCCTCCATGGAGAGCAGCAGGCAGTAGATATGGAGCAGTTTTGCTGGGTAGCTCTGACCAGAAGCCCTGTCAGGTTACCTCACTGAGCTGCCCTGCTGAAGGGCACATGAGAATCAGAACACAGGGGAATATTCACCTGTTAGTAATTAACATTCCAAACCAGGATGCCCTCAACAGTAACGGGGCCAGTGACCACCAAGAGCTGTGGATCACTCATCAACCCTCAAAGCTTTTCTATACGTCACAGCAGTGCACGTGCAAAGCACAGGATCTTGGGGATTGCAGGAAATGTGCTGGTATATTCCAGAGCCACCATTTGATCATGCACACACACACACCCACCCCAAAACCAGTGGCTAAACCCCAGATGAACAAAGGTCCTAAGAGTACCTACCTTGGGCACCCTACCCTGTCATACCTCCTCCCCCAAACCCAAGGAACAGCCAGCACATCACTTCCACTCCCTGCAGCACTGCCTGTTGCCCTGTATTAAATTCAGCATTATTTTGAAGGGAGATAAAGCACTGGGACCATCCTGCTCTGGGGACAATCTCTGGTTTCACTAGTATCCCTTGGATACTGCACAGCCCCTGCCCCTCTCCTGGTTGCTTCCTTCCAACCCAAGTGGATTAAATGCCATGAAAACTGTGATAAAGACTCTCAAAGTCATGTTGCATAAATCTCTGATAATAAGGGGAAAAAAGGTTATGTCCCCCGATTGCTTTCTCTAAATAACCTTCCATCTTCTGAACAAACATTGCCATGGATAAAAGGAAGCTCTGCCAGATTTATAGAAACAGAGAAAACACCCTTCTGTGAAGTACACACAGGTCTCAGTAGTAAACAGCTGTGCTCATGTTTTGGACATGAGTCACCCTCTGCAGAAAGCTCATGAAAAATCGATCAAAGGCAAGGAGGAGGAGGAGGCCAGGGCAGACAAACATGTTTGAGACAGCAGAGCAAGAAAACGTCTGAAAACCCGAAAACTGAATTGGTACTTCACAGCCCCACCTTCGTCAAATGGTCAGTGAGAACATTTCATCTCTGCCTGTTTACTCTCTGTAACATTCTGCCTAACACCTGAGACCCTTGGATTAGGGATGCTTCAGCACATGCCAAGCAGGATCCCAACTCCTCTGAAGCAACCCACTGTCACCAGGAATGTGATCTGGAGATCTTCAAAGCTGAGTGTGTCCACTCAAGAACACTAACAGGGAGGATTTGGTGTGCTCTGGGTTTCATTTTTGCTGTACATGTCTACCAGATTGTGTTTCTCACAGAGATGTCACTTTTCTGCAGACAGACTGACCTTTGCAAAAAGTGAAGCATTAAAAAAAAAATTTAAAAAAAAAAATAAAAATCCATGCCTGAAGCCCAGCCATATATTAGAGAGAACTCCCTCCATCTCTTCAGATTTACCATCTACACAGTGAACACCTAACTGCACTGTCCCTCTTACATCATGCTACACAGTATGATGGAACAACACATTGATAACCACATGAAGTGTAAAACAGAATGAGAAAGATCTAGACACATCTTTCTTTTAAAAATTGCAATTTTTTTTATTTTTTTTTCTCAAAAATTGCATATCTTGGAGTACCCAGACAAGGGGATGTTACTGATTTCTGGGTAGGTGACATGAAAATAACATGGTTTCGCTATTGGTTTTAAGGCACATCATTCAAATTCATGCTTGTTAGCTCAGGTCTCAATTTTATTTTTAGGAGGTCAAGAGAAATAGAATATTAAAATTACAAGGGTATGTTTTACAGTGGTATGTTCCCATATTTTCCCTTCAATCTTGCTGCATGGTATGTGGGAGTACAGACAGGCTTCCCCCACAGTCAACATGAGTGTGGCTTTCCAGCGTGGGCAGAGGTCTGCACAAAAGCACCACAGGTTACTGTGATACACTTCCACCAAAAATGTCTGTGGGATTGACATAGTTTAGACTGTAGGCACTTGTGCCATTCTAGCATACTTGTGTGTGTGTGTGTGTGAGCACTGTTCAGCTGGCATTCCGTTTCTGGACATGGATGTAGGAGTTTGTACAGGGAGAAAAATAATTTTACAGGGTCATAGCCTAAAGTCTTCTCAGGCAAATCGCCCCCTGATTTCAAGAGAAAGGATTGGCAGATGTTTAACATTTTTTACTCAAAGACCTCTCTGTCTATAAGCTGACACCTTTTAACACACACTGCAACATCATTCTTGTCATATAACAGAACTTCTTAAGTTTTATAAGCAACAAGAGCTTGTGGATGGGATACAGCGAGTCTAAGAGAAGGAGGATGGAGTTTATCAAGTGAGAATTCAAATCCTCATTCATTAGGGGCGTTAATTTGTCAGAGCAGACACTAAATTGCCCAAATCTCAGCTCCTTCCCTTCTTTCCTTCCATCTTCCAAACACTATTTCTCTTCCCTTAAGCAAACAGACCCCCAACATCTCCCATTTAATGGCTTTGGGCAAAAGCAGTAGCTTAAAATCTCAGTTCAGACCTGTGGCACAAAGAGTGAAACCACAGATTCTCAATCAAGCTTTAGCAAAATTCCTGATTCATACTCCCACTTCAAATTGACAGCAACACACAGCATTCCTATGCTCAGATAACCAGGCTGTTGCAACCAGGTTGTGGACACAGTTTTAGAGAGGAAGATGGATTTGACAGTGGCCAGATGATGTACACAACTCATCACAGGTCATAGCTGTATTTCACAAATCTCTAGAATCAGGAATTATGAACCAAAATGCTCCTAAACAGCACATCAGATGGGGACCCATAAATATGTAATGGTGTCAGAACTGCTGATGAGATGTGGGGCAGGGTAAATGATAGCAACGACCCTATTCTTTCAGCTGGAGGGAAAAGGAGCACATTTTCTTTTGCCCCTAAGTTGTGGATCACAGATCCTCTGAGAGAGCTACAGCTGTAACAGGAGTGCAGAGGGCAAGGGAAGGATGGGGCCAGCCAGGGCAGGCCCAGGAATAACCAAAGCCTTCCAGCCATTCAGTGCTCTGAAACAAGCTATTTCTAGCACTTAATACTGGAAAAATGCAAGTTTTTACCACACAACGACAAGGAACACTTGTGAGTCCTTCCTTTACAAATGTTCAGCAAAGCTGCAACTTTCAAGTCTCAAAAGAGAGGCATGGGGAGGGTGTCAGGGCTTTCATTAGCCATTTTACTCGCAGGAGTACTCATCAATAGCTGCAGAGTCAGTTTTGAACTTCAGCAAAGAATGTTCCCTGCATAAAAGAGTAAATAAATTAGCTTTTCCATCAATGCCTCTTGCTTCTGCTTGACAAAGAGCAGTTTTTCATTACTCAAATTGCTTTGTGCATTAGTCAATGAAGCCCTAAACATTAAATTCTGCTCATGAGTTTGAAAAATGTAGGCCAGATAACTTTATCTCTATTAGGCACATACATTACAGCACTCCTGCATCTCCCCACAAAACTTACCAATCCTCTGGAAGCCTGTATCCATTTCTCTGGGTTTGCCATCATTAACCAGCCAGCAAAACATTCCAAAAATAAGATACCAGCATCCAAACACCTGCATGTTTTTGCCACACACCAGACATCCACATCCTTTTCTAGACAGCAGTACATCTCCCTTTCTAATGCAAACTTCCACCCACTCACATACCCCACATAATGACTCAAAAGCAAAGGCAGAGGATTAATTATGCCTCTGATGTTCTCCAGGTTTTGTTCGTGCCATTATCCAATTGTGAACGATTGGTGTCCCTGAATTCCCAGAATTCAGCTGTGGCTCTCAGATGGGCACAGCACAAACCCCAGGAATGCCAACAGAGCAGAGCTGAGTTATGTCACCATGAGAACTGGCCTGGAATTTATTACATACCGTCCCTTCAACCACATTTCTACCCAGATACTTCCACAGAACCGATTTTTTTTTTTTTCCATTTACTTTCTTACCCTGAGAAACTTCTTCACTCCAAGACCAGGACCAAAGCTACTGAGAGTTTGTTTAACTGGTGGTGCAGAATATAAAGCCTGCTTTTGTTCAAGGCATGATTAAGTATTGAAGATCTATTCCCTTTCAAGCATCACTTTAAGCACAATAACCTAAACACTGGAACACAGTGATTCTTCTTCTTTTTCTTTAAATTAAGATGAAAATCACCTCAGAAACATGTAGATAGCTAGAAAAAACCCATAGCTACTACTGTCCTTTTCAACTTCATTCATGACCACAAAAAGCTTTCTCTTCCCTCACAAAGAAGCTTCTGCTTTCATGTTTTTGCTGTGGGCTCTTATTTTTTAATAAAAATAACAACTAATTCAATCTCAGTGCTGAACTGTTTGGGGCTTCATTTCTTATTAGAGACTAACTTTGGAGTTTTGCTGTGTCCACAGTTTATTTGATTTTTATCGACTCCTTTAATTAAAAATGGGTTGCAGTACAATATTAATTGATTTTGTGATAAAATAATTAATAGCAATTAATTCATTTTTGAATAATTAGCATAGGTAATTTTTTTTTCCAGCTGTCATTCTGTACCTGTCAGAACCCATGCCCTTAGGGCAGGAGAGGTAAAACAGTAATGCTCCTTTTTCAGGGTGTCCACAGAGGATGCACACTCTCTTCCCCTCATCCCAGTGCCTCTAGGAACAGGGTTTAGTATTCCAATCACTCCTTCACTGCCCCAAACTATTCTTGTGTCTCTATCCAGTGATCAGCAGGCAAGTTACACAACCTCTCTCTAAAAGAAACAGTTTGGTGTTTCATGGAGCCACTGCCCAGGAAATACTAAGACATTGCATTTTAATTTAATTACAGGCTTAAGCTAGAATAATTTGCCTACCGGGAGCATCATGCACACTCTGTAAAATTGAGGAATTTTTTCCCCATTCCCAGTACCTCACACCTCTCTCTTACAGTGAAATCCTCAGATTTCACACACATCCCTGTGAAGTGCATAAGGGTTTCTCCAAAGAGAGCTCACACAGTGCAAACTCATGTCAAGTGCTTCCTTTTTCCTACAGGCCTAAAACTAGCTGGGACCTCATGCCTTTTTTCAGAGAGAACTCCACAATTACAACTCAAATAACCTCTGGCTTCTGACTAAACTGCAGAGCCCAGCTCCTTTGGAAGCAGGGAGCTGCACATCCCACGGCTGTGCAGGGGCAGGAGAGAGGGGGCTGCACACTGTGTGCTGCCAAAGGAACAGCCACAGAGGCATTTTGAGGGAGCTGGCAGTCCCATGGCAGTCCCTGGGAAGCAGTGACCCCAGGGCACAGATAGCCTTGGGAATGCTGGGCAAGGAAATTGCTTTAGAAGCACATGGCAATTCTTAATACAGTGTCAAACACAGGGACAGACCCTGGCACAGCAGGCACTCAAGGATTGTCAGGCTTCCTTTTGAGAATCTTCTTCTGAGGCAGTGCAGCATCTGAGAGAGATTTTGCTGCTGGTAGATGTGAAGTGGAGCAGAACAGATTTTATAGCCTTTATAATCAGAGAATGGGTGGAATTGGAAAGGACCTTAAAGCCCATCTCGTTCCACTCCCTGCCAAGGGCAGGGAAACCTTCCATTACTCCAGGTTGCTCCAAACCCTGTCCAGCTTGGCCTTGGAAACTCCCAGGAATGGAGCAGCCACAGCTCTGGGCAACCTGCACCAGGGCCTCAGCACCCTCACAGGGAAGAATTTATCCTGTATACCAAACCTAAATTTCAGCTGTTTCAGTTTGAACCCATTACTCCTTGAACTAGCACTGCAGCTGCTGAGGAAGAGCCCTTGGCCTTGCAGGCCCCCTGGAGATACTGGAAGGCTGCTCTTAGGTCTCCACACCTTTGCTACCTAAACCACATATCCCGAGGAACCTTCCAGACTGTGGAAAACCAACCAGGACCCATCCCTGGGAACTCCTCTAAGATAAGTCACTCACTGAGGGTGGTCTGAACAAAAGCATCCAAGCCTGAACCCAGACACATCACAGACCTCTAGGATGAAGCAGGATGTCTAAAAGCAAAGCAAACTGAACACCAGATTTAGCTCCTGTGGTGGGGACATCAGAAAGGTTTATGAACAAATATCTTCTTTTTAACTGTTTTACCTTACTAATCTTTTTTCTTATAGAATTTTGTATATTCTAAACATTGCTTTTCAAGCTGCTACATTTTCATTGTCAACACAGACATATTTCTATCTGTTGCCAAGAACTGGAGCTGTCTTTGCCTCACTGTGAACTTTGGACACCCCAGAGGTGGATTATAATTGCTCTGGGAATTGCTTTTCCTACCAGCTCGTTCTTCCAACAGAAGTGTAAATCTTTGACTGCTTTTCTCAAACCTTCCTTATGTTTATGTCCAGTGTTCAGCACCTAGTAACAGCTCCCTTGGACATTCAGATGTATTCAAAATGTTGTCTTCTCCTGAAAACCACTTGTTATTTGCAGAAGAGTGGCCTTGGAGGACTTTGTCAGTGATCCCTGATCTGTTACAAAGAAATTCACAGCCCAAAGGATCTTCTCAATGTTTTGTGATAGGCATAACCCAGAATTTTGGGCACATTTGAACTAAGCCACCACGAAAGCAGGCAGTTCCAGAGAAAATCCGTTGCCTTTTGTTGCACAATTTCAGACTTTTTTATGATTCCCACTGCCCCCCTTAAGAGACCACAGAAAACCCTGGCACTGTGCTTGTCTCTTGTCCTGACGGGGGAACGAATGGTGATGTCACCTAACATTTCTTACTTGTTTCTGCTCAGTTTTGATTCTCACCTAAATGTTCCTCTGAACAATAAGGATGAATAAAATCTATACTTGCTCTGCTACAGATTATGTAAAGTAGGACAAGAATGATGACAAAAGCTCATACCCTGAAATTGCAGCAACCCATTTCACAGTTGTTCAGCCCAGAAATGACAGTCATAGCTTTCCTAAAGGAGGGAAAGGCAGCAGAGATGGATTTCAAGATTTCAGCCAGAAATGCTCCACTGACCCAAGCCCAGCTTCCTGGCAGTGCCTCTTTCTCTTCCTTTTATCTGTTTATTTAACTGATAATATTTTCTTTTCTCCATTTAATTCTGCCAAATTTCTGGATACTTTAACTTGTCATCCCATATCAAGGTTGCCACAAATGTTGAAAGAGCAAAACTTTCCCAAAAGGCAGGAATATCAATGCTGCATATATCTTTTTTTTTAATGCTGCTGCTGCTGGTAGTTGTGGAGAAGTCTTCGGCTGCTCTTCAATAGCTCATTATCCAAAATCATTTGGCAATGACTTAAAATAGATTAAAAAACCCCAAACCCTCAAAATAACCCTGCCAAGATTGAATGATCAAAGAGTTGAGAGGCAAAATACACTTGGACTCACTGACCCTGCAGCTAGTGAAAATCAACACCAAGAAAGGTGGGAGGAATGAGCTGTGACAAGATGAAAAAGTACCTCTACTAACCTTATAAAAAGAAATCTATGAAATGCTTAAGGAGATAAATAAAACCTGTTTCATGCAAGAATAATCAAGGCCTTATAATAACAGGAGGACAAGTAATTCCCTTCTTGTCTCCTCTCTTTCTTCACCCTGACTGCTGAACCTATGGAAATAGAAGCTACCAGTGAAGTACCTGAAGTGGAAAGCTTTTGGTCAGTTCAACAACTGCAATTATTTTAACTGTAGGTAGACTGGTCCAAAGTAGGTATTTTCTTTTTCGGTTTTCCAAATTAGTCTTTAATGAGATTCTGGGAAGTGAACAGATTTTAGACTCCTTCCACGAAGCAGAAACGGCACTATAAAAGGAACCTGGACAATCACATGAATGTTCTGTCATCCTCCTTTAGCACAGGTCCTCAGTGAACAGATTCCTCACCAGAAACGTGTAAGTACCTAATAAAGATATAATCACCATTACTGAGCCTTCCTCCACCATCCTCCTTCAAGAAAGCTCTTGATGAAGTCCTCAGGGAGCCCTAGACCAGGGCCCTGTGAATGTTCCATGCACTGGCAGAGGAATGGTGCATCTGAAAAGAGGCAATTGCATCAGGAAGACAAAATTTTACAGGACTAGTCAAAATAGATTGAAATAATTTACAAGTAGTTTTTCTGGGTTTGGTTTTTCTAGTGATTTTTTCTCCCATCTGCTACCTGGAAGAAGGACAATGCAGGGGCATTGCCTGACAGACAAATGGGGCAATTAGGAAACAGAAGATGTAGCTGGGTGCCACAACATTCCATTGAAATTCATTCCATTGAAATTCCCCCTGGCTGGGGGTGGGTTGGGGGCGATACCGAGAGAAAAAGATGAGGGGGCTGCCCTGGAGGCTTGGCTGGGTTTTGCTCAGTCCTGTTTCAGGATCAGGGGATGAAGGAGCTGTTTCCCTGCTTCCCTGCCACCCTGTCACCCAGAGCTCAGGACCAGCACCGAAACACCAGGCCCGGCTCTCACCAGACCCTCTGCCCACCACACGTTGCTGCGGCTACTCACCCTCTGTCACCACAGAGATCCCGTCCTGCTGAGGTTTCCCTGCACTGCAAGTCTGCTCACTCTTTTTTTGTTTCCCAGCCGTTTGGGGGGTCCAGAGCCGACGTGTGGGGTGTCCCCTCACGGCCCAGCTCAGCCTGGGAGCCCAGCAATCGCCGCCAGCTGCCGCCCGTGACCGCCCGCCTGGGCCAGGCCGCCATCACCGTGTCCCCTCAGGGCTGGCAGCACAGCGCCCCCTGCAGGCGTGGAGGAATCACCGCACCCGCCCGGCCCGGAGCCAGCAGCGCCCCTGGTGGCCGCGAGCAGAACTGCACCAGAGGGGAAAGGGCCTGAAGAGCAGGAAGGGACGGTTTGGGGTTTCCTGATCTGGTTTGTTGTGGCTGCTGCTGGTGGGGCTTTGTTTGTCTTGTTATACATATAAACACTAGTAATGATCTGTTATTTCTTTCATATATTTGCATGAAGCCCCAATATTTTAAAGTTTTAATAATTTGGAGGGAAGCAGGGCAGGCGGGCAGGTGTCACATTTTCCGTTCCAAGGGAACCTTCCTTGGCAGACACCTGTCTTTGAAACCAAGACAGGGCTGGAGGGAGAAAGGCTGAAAGGAAGATAATGATCTAAGGCACTGGATGTCATTATTGGTGGAACAAGACAAAGGCAGAACAGCTGTGCAGGATGATGGGATTGCCACCAGCAAGCTGGAAACAGCATAAGATTAACATGTCTGTAATTTATTCATCCTTTGAATGTTAAGATTTAGGTTCAATATTACCAAGCAGCAACAAGCGAATGCCAGGCATTTATTTATGTCGCCCTTCAATATGGAGCTTAATAGATTGATTTACAGAAAAAGTTTGTACGACCTAATTGTGACAGCACTTTTGGGGGAAAAATAACAAGCTTGTAACTAACAACTGTAATGCACTAGATGATTCGAGGTATTTGAATCTACATTTACAAGCTCCAGAATGTCACAGAAATGTTAAAAACTGAAACAATTTGAAAAGCTACTCAATTTCATATTGAGGACTCAAGATCAATCATCCAGTGGGAGCACTGCTAGTGGTGACTGTGCCCATTTCAGATTCCTCAAAGAACCAGCCTCTCACACACCCACACCAATAAAACAGCATGCTTACATGGCAGAAAATGTCCACAGCCACAATGCAAAGCACAGCTACATAAAAGCCACATGAGGACAGAGTTCCCACAGAAGGCATAGTCAGAAATTCTGCTAAACTGATGCACATTGTCAGATTTCCAAGACAGGCATCCGAGCCAGGAGCTGCAGGAAGGGCGAAGCACAGGAGAGGCTCTCTGGAAACCAGTTTGCAATTTGGCTCTGTGATTTCTATTCCTAAGGGTGGGCATGGTTTAAATACATATTGTGAGGTTCACACGTAATTTTGTGAATCATAACCATAAGTTTGATTCACCTTCATTTATTGAGTCAAATTTTAGGAGAATCTGAATTATGTCAAAAGAACTATTTGCATATTTAATAGCTACATGAGTTTTAGGACAAAAACTCCATTTGATGATTCATAAGATAAACATTATTTGTCTTCAGTAACTCATGAAAACCATTTTAAAAATTAGCTCCAGTCACCCAGTAAAAAGAACAGAAATTATTAAGGATGATGTACGTAGATGGTAACAAAGACTGGTGCGATTGAACACAACTTATTTGCAAAAACATCCCTCAGAATAGTTCAGTGCCAATTCGTGGCCTTTTTCCAAATTACAGTAGATGGCAAATTCTTGCAAACATTAGAAGCGTGTGAAGAATATGAAACTGGCCATCAGCAATTTGTTAACCACATTAGGAGAAGAAACCTCACGCCATTAGAAAACGATCACTTTAAACAAGCAAGTACTTAAGAGTTCATCTTTATTTAGCACAGCGAAGCATGCACTTGAGTCCTGCAAGCCAAAGACATTTACCCCCATGCTCTGAGTTAAAGAGGTGTCAGAAAGCTTTGCTGGGTGGTCAGCCACAGACTACAGGCGGGAATGAAAGGTTGATCCACCTACAAGATGGACTCCAGGCACGATCAGTGATGGGAAACAGCAACACAGTGGCATTCAGAGGAGATAATTGCATGCAAATATGCTGTTCTAAAGTCAAAGGTGTTGGACAAGTTCTTGGCAATCTACACAATCTGCTGCATCCCTGGTCCAGAGGAGGGATTTTATTAAGCATTCCTAGAAGTCTCATTAACTTTCAGCAGAAAGGTTTAAGCAGCAGGAAGATTTCTTGCTTTAGAGAACATGTTCCCTAGGAAAATAAGCATGTGAGTAAAAAAGTATTACATCTTCTCAGAACTAAAAAGTTCATTTTGAATAGTATTAAAATGCCTATTATGACTCCATATTGTACATTCCCAAAATCTCTGGGATAGGGCCCATCTCCAAGTAGGAATGAAGTCCTACCAATTTAATCCACTAGAGACTATTGCTTAAGTCCACAGTACTTCTTCAATGCTTCAAAGTGTCTCTCAACACTAAAATTTCCTTCAGGCACCACAAACGTCACCAGCACAAACAGGGGAAATGTTCTCTGCCTGCAAATTCTTTGAAATATTTCAAGACACTAAATTTGCTCAATGAATTTCCTATCTGGCTATTTTTTAATCTATGGGAAAAGAAAGCCCTTAAATGTTTTTCTTTTAAGTACATAAAGACTGTTTATTCATTGCATTACAGCACAGTTTGAAAGTCCTTTTTTTTTTTTTTCTTTATTTTTAACTTTTGGGGCAGGGGAAAACCACCACCAACCAGATTTATGAGGCTGGCATGGATTCAAAGCCAAATTTGATCAGAAAAAGCTTTTAACAGAAGACACAATAACTAAGTCAGTGCTGTGAAGCTTTTGATATATGTGGTCTTCCCTCAAGCCATGTAATCTGACCGGAGAAACTTCAGCTTGTCAAGCTCTTTTAAGAAACATCCGAAGGCTCCCCAAACCTAAATCTCTTTGGAGTGATTTGAGAGCATCATCCATGCTGAATGTTATCATCTTCTCCATGCCTCCAACTCAAGCTACTTGAAGGTTATCTTGGCACAGCAAGAGAGGCACTCGAGGGAGGACACCAAACCAGGAAGCAAAGGACTTCCCCAGGATGCACCTTTTGAAGCTTCGCTGCAGGTCATGTCAGGAGCAGCCAGCTCCAACTCCCCTCTCACAGTTTTAGGGCTACCACTCACCACCTTCAGGGCTAAATCCCCTTCAAGTGCCAAAAATTTAGGTCCAGTCACAAAATAACCGAAAGGCCAGAGTTGCGTTCATTTGTGTTGATTTAGGATTACAATGTACCTTGACCCACCTAGACCTAGACCTGACTCAGACCCACCAGGATTAGCCTAAGCATTGCTGACACCAGACCAGAGCTCTCTCTCTCCCCTGAGTCTTGCCTTAAGGTGCAGAGGCCCTTTCCTTTGGAAAGGAGCAGATTTGGTTTTAACCACGAACAGTTCTGTGTGATTCACTGCCACTTCTCACAGCCTCCTAAATTCTTCACTAGTTTGCAAAACAAACATGGGTAATTGTATTTTATTTTGTCTACGGCCTTGTTAACTATTACAAGAGTGTAACAATGAATATTGGCAGCTTTATTTCAAGCTTAAAGTCATACACACTCTAGGTCTCAAGGCCTTTTCACACAAGTGAAACAAGGGTGAAGTCTCTCAACCCACTTATCTCTGAAGGGACTGATCTGAAAGTGGTGCCCATGTTCAAACTTTGACTGAAACATCACAATGTTTTCTTTTCACCTTGGTGGGTCACTTACAACTGACAGAACACCGATATGAGGTAAATAATCTCTCTTTGCAGGATGCCCTGGAGAAGTTTGGCTCACACTCAGATTAGAAAGGCCTCCCCTTCTCTTGCCTGCCATTTATCCAGCTCTGGAAAGGTTCTGCTGTGGCTAAAATCTCCCAGTGGGCCTCTTGCTCACTGTTTGCTGAGAACACAAACAAAAACAGCAGCTCTTGTGCTTCCACAAGCAAATTGGTTCAACCAAGTCCTACAGAGCACATGAAACTACAACACATTTTGGGGCTCTTTTCACTCAGACACAAAGGCAGTTCAACTACTTGCCCAGGCAAAGGGGAAGTGTCAGTGACACGGAAACCCTTCCCAAAATACTGTAGGATTGGCTCAGGAGCTGGTGGCAGAAACAGACATCACAGAACCCACTGCAAAAACTCATAACAGATTCAATACAAATATTGAGGCAAGGATTAGAGAACTTTGAACTATTTTTTAAAAAACCCATTAATTAAACATTTTTCCATAGATGAAGAGGGTTTTTGAATAACTATTTTTATTTCATTCCATGAAAATTTTGCCTGCTTTAGAAATCATGGTCTTTGGGCCAGGACATTTTAAAAAGATGAAAAATAACCCCACAGGATAAATCTGGGAGTGGTTTTATTAATATTTCTTGTCTTTAAAATCAGTGGAGGTTTGAGCAGTAAAGTTTTCAAGTTTTTGATGGGTTTTTTTGTTTGGTTGATTTTGTTTTGTTGGGGTTTTGGGGGGGTTATTTTGGTTTTGTTTTTGTCGGGATTTTTTGCTTATTTGCTTGATTTTTGTTTGTTTTGGGTGTTTTGTTTGGGTTTTTTTTGGAGGGGTGACTTAGACTTTGCAGATACAAACTGATTCCCCTGAAATCCCTTCCCCGATCACTGCAATTGGCACAAGTTCCAATCTGCCCTACACTGTTCCATACTTCAGAGATTTTGTCTCACCTATAGGGACAGAGACTTAAAAGAAAGACTGGAGACTCTTTCAGTGCCCCTATCTCCAGCAGATACATTTCCAACCCATTCCTACACCCTGTAACAGAGGCTTCTCTATGGATTTGATACAGAGATATACTGTCAGCATTTATAAACAACCCTTTTCGTACCTACGTAAGGCTTGCATACAAAGTGAGGAACATGAAAATCTCAGAGTCTAAAAAATTAAGTTATATTAAATATATTAAATCCTTGAAGAGATATTTCTTTATGGATTTGAAGGCAGGCTTGAGTTCAGGTGGTGTGACTTTGTGTCAAGGGAATGGCTGGGATCCCTGCCTCTTGCTAGCCAGAATCACAATTTCTAACATGGCAATTTCATAAGGAATTGTGGAAATTCCCTCACCCGACCATGTGAAAAAGGTTTAAAAAGGGTAAGAGCAATATCCAACCAGAGAAAAGGAGACACTGCTGACCAGAAACATGGCTGAGCAGGAAGCAGCAGTGTTAGAAACAACACACAAAATTGTGAAAGGCAGACCTTCAAAGGAAAAGTGCAGTATTTCCTTAACAAATCCAAAATCTGAACACAGAGGCAGTTTTAGAAACCTCTGCTTTGTTAAGGGGAAACAAAAGTTGCATTGAAAACATGTTGAGGTGAAAAAAAATCACCCAGGTGGGTATTCCTAATTTTAACCTTGCTCACCCAAGCCAAGATCACTTGATCAGCTTTGAAACACATGAACTGAGTTATTTCAGAGATGCTGAGCTATGCTGCAGTTGATGGTGCTGCCTTCTACCCCTCCAGCTACCTCTGGGAGACCTGTAGCTGGGAAAAATCAGAAATCTGCTCCCTACTCTTTAGCTGAGAACTCTGCAAACATTTTGCATCAAATACAAAACCAAAAATAATTACTGGAAAGTGCTGCCTGCACTATGAGACCCTGTGATATCTTCTCCCAACTGCTCTGCATCAAAGTGCATCCTCTGCAAACAGACAACTTGCACTTGCTTGATCTGCTGCCCTGAGCCTTTAGCTGACCCCCTTTTTGTGACTGACTACTTGCTGTTCTCTTGAAGGATCTAAGAAAAATATATAAAATGTGTTGCTTTTAGTAAATATTTTTTCTGCCCACCAAGGCAAGCCAGAAGTGCTTGAAAGAAAAAGACGATTATCTCATTACATGACATCTCTACAGTGTTTTTCCTGACTGTTTTCTGCCCAGCTCTCTGCCCTTGGAAAACACAAGATTTTAAATTGCACCTTGTCTGCAATTACTAGGCTCTTGTTTTATGCTGTTTTGCAAGACAAGCCTGACAAAGGAACATTTTATAAAGCAAGAGAAATCCCACTTGTAGCGATGGCGACTTGGCAAGTGGCTGCTCACAGCCCTCCCCAACTTTTCAGCTCAGATCTCCCTCCCAGCCTCAGCAAAATGAGTAAAGATCCACAAACAGCCAGAGAGGAAAAACACTAGGAGTTATTTAAGCTGGCAGTGTTTCAAGTGAAGGGCAACACGATTTACTGTTCACTTGCAATTACTCCCTCACAATTTGGGCAGCTCGAAGCTCATCATTGCTCCTATCGATTGTTTTCCCCCCCAAAAAAAATTGTAGGTGCAGCTTAAAAAAAAACAACTTGCAACAGGTTGGATGCAGAAACCTGTTTAGGTACCAGCCTGTCACTGAAGGTAAATGAATTTCAACTGGCTCAGTCACAGGCAGACGCAGAAAAGGAAAAGATATCTAAAGGCACAATGGAAATTAATAGAGTAATCCCTCCAGATAGCTCCAGCACTGCCACATTTCCCCTGGTGAAAGTGGCACACCAGCCCTTATCATAAGCATGAAATGGGATACAGTAAGAGCACATCACCTCCCTCCCAGCTCTCCTTTATTCCAGCACCTCTAAATATTTATGGAAACTGATAGCCCAGGCACTGCTCTATGGCCAACTTTATCACGCTTTTCCACACAGGAGGATGCTAATAATTAGGATCCTTCCAGATTTTGGAAATAATTGCAAATCTCCAGCATACGAGGCTAATCATAGCTTTAAAGAACCAGTCCTAAACTACTGCTCTCATACCAGGGATGAGTTTACTGAAACCTGATGTAGGCTGATTCACAGGAATAACAGGAAACTGCAGCAAGTCTCAGAGTTCAGAGAACTTTGTGTTTTAGATGCTTACCTAAATCACCCCAGCCTCTTCTGCAGCAGAAGTTCTTCACAAGCAATCTTTGACAGATTTTTGGTAATCCTGATACTTTTTACTGTATCTGGTATTTTTGACAGGGGCAGATGAACCAAACAACCCTCCACTTACTTCATCCTCTTGCTGTGTGCTGCATTTCTCCCGGATGCTACTTACTACCAGCGCTGGAGTAGAGGCTGGGAGCAACACTGACCCAAAGGGCAAGTCCCTCCCTTGGGCAACTGATGGCCAAACTCCCAAGCCATGAGAAAACCATGAAATGCAGCCATCTCCTGTGAACAGCAAACAGAGAGCTCAGATATGGGGCTGAAAAGCACTATCAGCTGGGGAGAACACGTTCACACTTACTGATATGCTGAAGGAATTGATCTGGCAGTGGTGAGCATACAGGGGAGTTGAAATTAAGGTCAGATTGAAGTTTTCTGGGCTTTCATCAAGAGCTCTCTCGCTCTTGAGGTGGCAGGTGGGAGGCAGCATCTGAGGGACATCTGGATGGAAGGGCAGGTAGGTTACATGGCATAATAAAGTGAAAAATAATGGGAAGACTGAGGTTAATTAAACATTTCTGAGCCTTTAAAAAAGGCTGAGGCTCCCCCTCAGCTGAGGCAATGTTTTGGGACAGAGTGGATGGCATCTCCTCTGCTAACAAGCTGGTTTTCAGCCTTATTTAGCTTTCAAGTGAGTTCATTTTCCTAAAGCATTCAGCTATGCAGCAGCACAGGCACCTTCTCACAAGGCGTGTTGTTCTAATAGATCAAAAGTCTATGTTTTCAAAATCCCATTAAATACATATTCAGCTGTCAGACGTTAGCACACATTACAAAAAGGAAATTGATGGTTGACTCTGAGAATCCAGCCTGATGTGCTGTCCCTAATTTACCCCAGCACACTCTTTGGAGTGTGTGATCCATTACAGCACATTCACCGTAATATCGGAACACAAAAAAACGGATGAGTCAAAGACAGAATGTCAGGTCAAATTTTTCAGGCTTAACTCAGGATTTAATTGCATTTAGAGGTTTAAGTCAGACTATTACAACTGTCTTTAAGGTAATCTCCTCGTGTAGGAGGGAGTATATCTGTCCCACACTTGGGTATTTCACTCGATACAGCTGCGGTGAGACAGATCCCTCTTTCTCTCATTTTCTAGTGAATAATCAGTTTAGCCTGCAAGTCAGGAACCATGGGCTTTGCTCATGTCAAGGCAAGGGGCTCACCTCCTGCTCAGATATAGAAGCACATGGAAAAAACTGCTACAGGGATTTCACAAAGAGAGGGGCTTGGAAATCATCACTGAAGTCGAAACTGAAGTTTACAGGAGCAAAGCACAGAGAGCCCCTTTCTACAGGATTTTGTGCATCTAATTAAAAGGTAATGGTTAACATCAACATGTTTGAGAGCTCAACCCACTTGAAACATGTGGCTTGGATCCTGGCTGCGGGCTCTCCTTCACCAGAGGGTATGTGTGAGAATATTGAAGCTGGTGGGTATCAAATGCAAATGCTTCCATGGGGGAGCAGTGCACTGGATTCTTATCCTAATGCCAAGCTGGCGGCTCAGTGCAAAGATTGCCGAGGGAAGTGCAATCAAATCTGCCACTGGAAAGAAGAAAGTGGGAGCAAAGGCACCTGGAAAAGCAGCCTCCCTAGGACAGGAGGCTTGGCTACTGCTTGGCATATCATACAGAAATCATAACCAACACATGGCTTAAATGTTGAGATTTTAAGCTAGGCACCCACTAATGTACCTTAGTGGGGATGTACCTGCCTATCCTAACCCTAAATCAGAGGCTCGTCACAGAATGGCTTGGGTTGGAGGGGATCTTAAATATCATCTCCTTCCACCCCCTGCCATGGGCAGGGACACCTTCCACTATCCCAGGGTGCTCCAACCCCCACCCAACCTGGCCTGGGACACTGCCAGGGATCCAGAGGCAGCCACAGCTTCTCTGGGTCAGTGCTTCATCACCCTCACAGTCTCTCCAACTCCCTGGACTGTTTGAACTGAAACACCACAGAGCAGAACTCCCTTTTCTGAAATATTTTTTCCTGTAAAGATACTCAGGTGGGGCTTTTTGGACTGTGTTGTCATGCAAATGCTGTACATTTTTAGACCCAACACTTAATTTTGTGCCTTTTTTAAAATTTAAGAATCAAAAGTATCACACCCAAGAAGAATCATCTTGCTTGTTATAATCAATCTTTTTAAAAGAAAATACTGAGCCTTGTTTGGCTGCTAGAACCAACTAGTTCAGCAAAAAGTGAAATTTCTTCTCTTGATCTTCAGATACCTTTGAATTAAATACTCGTTGCAGCAAGAGAAAGTTTGGGTTGTTTTTGTCATCAGATTTGAGATCAAGAAGAGCTGAGATGATCCAGGATGAAAGGCAGAAATGCCAGATGAAGGACTGAAACCCAAGGATTCAAAGTAACTGCACAAAGGTGCTGGAAGTAAAACGTGGATAACTGCATGATGCTGGGCTTGGTTCCAGCACATGCATTCCCTCAGTACCTTGTGCTGGAGGCAAATAAACACCAGACAGAGACAGAGGGTTGGTTGTGTAGAGTTGGTTGGGATGGAGCCCACTACCTCCAGTGTAAGGGATGCTCATCCCCAGAGCCGAATCCTAACTGGAGGTTCACAGAATCACAGAATGTGCAGGTTGGAAGAGACCTTCAGGATCATCGAGTCCAACCCAGCCCTAACACCTCAACTAGATCATGGCATCGAGTGCCACATCCAGTCTCTTTAAAACACATCTAGGGATGGTGACTCCACCACCTCCCCGGGCAGATCATTCCAGTCCTTTATCACCCTTCCTGTAAAAAACTCTGTTCTAATATCCAGCCTATATTTCCCTTGGCGCAGCTTAAGACTGTGTCCTCTCGTTCTGTCAGTTGCTGCCTGGAGAAAGAGACCAACCCCCAGCTGTCTACAACCACCCCTCAGGAATATGTAGAGAAGGGTTTATGGTGTTTGGGGCATTTCTAGATGCAGCCCTCCCTTGTCCTTTGGAAACTTACCCTGGGCAATGTTTCCAATGCAAATCTCAGCCTTTTTGGAAACTTTACCATGCATCAGCCCTGAGGTAAAACTTAGACCCTTGGATGTCCTGACACCCCACTCTGGGAGCTCCTTCTCACCCCTCTCCTGTGCCACACCTTGGGTAGGCCCTGCTCAGGGGAATTAAGAGAATCAGGGTTCCTCTGTGTGATAATTCTGTATTCCCACAGTCTGCTCTGCTGCAAATCCATAGCCACTTTCTCTGTGGCCTGCCTTTTACTCCTAAATTATTTTCTTTTCTATTTCAGCCTAGCTGCAGTAGGATGCTGCAGAAA
The DNA here is from genome assembly GCA_013399915.1 of Illadopsis cleaveri. Classification (NCBI taxonomy): domain Eukaryota; kingdom Metazoa; phylum Chordata; class Aves; order Passeriformes; family Timaliidae; genus Illadopsis; species Illadopsis cleaveri. The sequence goes on along the minus strand of VXBB01003374.1, from coordinate 5,203 downwards.
CAATTATGCAGACCTGATAACATCAGTGATAAAACATGCCCTGTCACATTTTCTGAGCCCAAATTTATAAAGGCAGTACAGCACAAATGGTGTTTCATTGCTGAATGTTCTTTTTATGGAGAACACTCTCCATTTTGGGCAGGAGGGAGGGTGTGTTTCAAAGTTCATTTTTCAATTTACAAGCTCCCTACGTACTTTTCATCAGGATCACATCAGGGGCACCCTTGGATAATCAGACAGAAATGGGTTCAGCATAGGAAGAGCTCTGACAATCTGTGGGAAGTAGGCTGAAGTCCATAATAACTATGAAAAACAAACTCAAATCAAGGTAAATCAACAAAAAAACATAATGGAAAAGGTGCAGATTAGAGATAAACAGCTGTTTTTCCAGTGAAGCAATTTCACACCAAAGACAGAAAGAAGGGAATGCAAAACCCAACTTCCAGCCTCCATTTGGTTCATGTGGGTTCAGCATCTTCACTGCTGACAGAGACCTAAACTCCTCCTCAGTCTGGAAAAATGCTGGCTCAGGTCTCCAGCCCAACAGCTCCAGCAGCAGGCAGTGCTCAGGGAGGGCTCCAGAAAAAACTCAGTGCTGGGCATTAATGACTCTGAAACACCTTGTAAATATTTTTCCCATCCTTTGATTTTTATTAATGCCACAAACCTGTTGCTCTGGAATAACCACGAAAAAAATTACCTCGTAAGACACCCAACCACTGACATTTTCCTGTGTCTGTGCCATTTCCTATTTTTAATTGGGTAATGTTGGTCAGTTCAGTGGAGATGCCCAAGGTGCTTCAAATTGCAGCTGGGGTGTCAACAACAATTT